>CABFOW010007792.1:0-21794 GCA_902141385.1 Timema californicum | reverse complement strand
CCAAGTGGCAGAACCAGTATACTTTTTCTGATTCACACGACGCTAGATGATGACGTACTAGCTAGTGCTAGCCAGCACACTGGATTTCAAGTACTAGCTAGTGTCGTGTCATAGAAAAGACAGTTGGTGTCGTGTGATACGGGCTTTAAAGTATATTGTATGTATATTGTTCGAGATTGTGAAAAACATATTTATATATTCTTTGTTTACTGGTGTGTGTGTGTGTGTGTGTGTGTGTGATTTACAATGGACAATATTCGACTTTGAAACAAGTGAGTTGTTATACTTTTATTCCCTTTATTCTTTTTATAGTGTAATTTGTCACCTAAATATAGGATGGTATAAGGTTGATATAAGGTCAGCTGTTGTCTGACTAATTTAACAATTTTTAAGAGAGCACCTTCTCTTAAGGATTCCTGAATATATTCGATTATTCCAGGTATTCTATAGGCCATCATTTAGAGAGCCATAAGAGATAAATAGAAAGACTTACTCGATATAAAGAAGGTTTGAAATATATTCTCGGAAAATCAACTATAAACATTACAAAATATAAATAATATTTTCAAGCAGATTTTTACTTAAAATGCCATTAAAAACATTATTGTAAGTGAACATCTAGCAGCAGTGTAACGAGTTACAAGTAACAAGTTCAATCAAATGGGAGACTACTCACCCTCTGCCCTATTGAACTATAACTCTGGAGAACATGTGCCACGACCTCCTCTCCCTAACACACAATTCCACGGACTAAATGCAGAGATGATTCAACTGTCTGCTCACAAAGAGAAAAATTGTCTAAATCTTGTATTCAAATAAAAAATAAGCAAAAAAGGGAGACTTATCTAAGTAATTAAAACTAATAAAGTTATGCCATCAAAAAATTTACAGCCAGACCCATGTGTCCACGGGACGTGTCAGAAAAACTGTACAAAAAATTTAGATGAAGAGAGGCAACAAATCTTTGAATTATATTACAAATTAGATTTTGAAGGTAAAAAAGTATTTTATTATCTTGTGTGGAAGAAAACGAAAATAATATATACAAAGCACAGTGAAAGTAGAGGTTGATCGTTTAGTTATTATGTGTCCAAAAAAGGCGACAAATTTAAAGTTTGCCAGAAATGATTAATAAAGACACTTGATATTAGCCAAATAATTCTGCAGTATTCATTTGACAACAAAACGGAAATACACAAAACTAAACTAGACATGAGGGTTAGGAAGGAGCCTCCAAATAAGACTTATCAGTAAAAAAGGGAAATTGTTGACCAATTTATAAAATCCTTTCCAACTGTACCCTCACACTATTGTTGCCAGAGTACAAACAAACTCTATTTACCGGTGCAGTTTAAAATTTAGCCAATTTATACAGAATATATGTTACTGATTACAAAGAAAAAATTTAGATCCAGTGAAAGAAGATGTATTTCGAGAAATATTTACTAAAGAGTTTAATATTAGTAGTCACTGACCAAAGAAAGACAAGTGCTTAAAATGTGAAAATTTCAAAAATAAACAAGATGATACTCCTGACCCTTAACATGAAAAACATTTAGCCGAAACAGAGCTTTCTAAAAACATTTGAGAAGGAACAAACACATGCTAGAAATGATGAAACTTTTTTGTAGTATCATTTGATATTCATAAAGTACAAAATACCTCTTTTGGACAGAAACATATACTTTTGTACTATAGTAGTAAATATGCTCGTCATAATTTTACTCTGTATGAAAGTGGAACTAGAGATGGATTTTGCTACCTATGGAGAGAGAGCGATGGGAAAAGGGATTAAATGAATTTTGCAGCATTGTTTACAAGTACCTGACCACGGTTGAAAGTAGACACAAAGTGAAGAATTAAGCTTTGTGTTGTGATAGCTGTCTGGGACAAAATAACAGCCGGCAGCTTTGGGCTATGTTGTATTATTTTCTAAAACATTCGGAGCGTATAGAGCAAATTACTTTAAACTACCTTATTCCCTGACACACTTACATGCATGTGGATTCAATGCATGCGTGTATTGAGCCAAGTTACAGGAACAGAGTTAATTGGGCTCCATCATAATAGGCAACACTAATTACCAACAGTAGAATATCACTAAAGCCCCACAATGTTGATGTCCTAACGTACAATTCATTTTCTAACTGTAAAGAACACCAATAATTAGTTTTACCGGATATAAAAACCAAAAGTGAAGAATGTGGAAAAATCAAAATACTTGAAAAATGTAGACTAACCATTTATAAGGGAAATGATGTGATAGGACTATATGATTGTTTTGATAAATCATAAATGCCCATTGAATAAAGTTTCAAGAGAAAAAAAGATGGTCCGGTGCAGAATTTAGACTTAAAGTTTTATATACAAACCGTCAACCCATTTTAGTTGCAAATAACAAAGATTTGAATAATTTGTTTACAAAAGAAGTGATCCAAAAACGCCACCGACATGAATATAGAACTCTTCCAAAGAAAAACAACATTCAAAATTGTCTGAATGAAACAGATGAAGATGATGAAGTGAATTAAATTTAATATTTTGTTTCTGGTGAATTCAAGTTATTCTGTGGGTATTTTAGTTACTTTTTAATCATTTAATCCCCCTCATTTTGTAAGATACAGTTAATTCATAGCTTAAGCGGGCCTATGTTTCTGAGGGGTATTTTCCCCTTCTTCTTTATAACTGTATCCTAAATATTGACATTTTATAAGTTTTCTAACAAATTATAAGCTGTAGGCCTATAGTAATTATCTTCAATTTGTCAAATAAAAATGTATGTCATACTGTAGACTTATGTAACGAGTTACAAGTTCAAGCTAATTCAAATGGAGCAACACTCACCAAACCCCCCCCTTTATGAACTCCAGCACTAGAGCACGTGGACCAACCTCCGCTCTCTGACACTCTACTCAACTAAGTGGAGCTTTCGTTCAATTGACAGCTCGGGAATCAATCCACGCTATGCCGGAAACAAAAGAATGAGGTTCCACGTGGGCGCGTCGAGTTGCGAGGATCGCCGCTGGGGCATTCTGGATCCTTCCACGAGTTACCAGTTCCTTCTTTGCTTGTTGTGTTTGTGTTATTCCCTCCTACCCCTCCAACCCTTGCCCCTTCTCTCTGTGAATACAATTATGGGTATATATTGGGACGTTTGTTTTCAATGGTCACTCATTGTACCGCCGATTGACCTAGGTGAGGGCGGCGACTTAAGGCCGGGATCTATTATTTAATAAACTAAATTCATTTTCGGCGTGATGGGGGGATATCTTGTCAAAATTATTGTTTTAAACTTAAATTCTTTTAAACATCAACTTTGTAATGTTTTGCGTTTTGCGCGATTCATTGCAACTACGGTCGCCTTTCTGTCTCCTTATGTGAGATTACATTCTATACAATGATACTTTATTTGATATATACATATTCAGGGCTCCCTATGGCAAACCTTGAATCTCGGGCTTACTACACGTCCCTTCTTTGGTATCGTTAACTTGTAGTATTGTATGTGGGATTAATATAATTAACTTTCCTAGCGTTGAGCACAGGGCACTTGTGTCTTAGTCTTCGGACTTGGTCCAAAGATAGGTTCATTTTTTATTGTTGCTTGTCGGTACAATATTTATTACTTTTCACTTAAAGTCGCATGTATATTTAACTTCCAGTTATTAGTTCTAATATATATGTGTGTGTGTGTTAAGAGTTATGATGGAGTCTGTTGCATTTCACACTATATGCGCGAGCTATACAAACTTTGAACCTTAGACTTCCATGCTGACTCTATATATTAATACCTAGGGATTTATAATTGTGTTCATCACGTTTCCATGTTGAACGCGCTAGTTGTACTGACGGCCAGCTTAATTACTATATATATTTATTTTATATACATTGTAAAGTCGATAACTTCCATTCTCTAATGGAGTTATTTCAATATCTTGGAAGATAAGCGCTTCACGTGTTCCATTATATTTATTATCCTGTAATGTATCTTCATTTTTTGTTGTTCTTAATAAAATAAACAAACATTGTTATTCTTAGGTAAACTTCTTGACTGATTTTCCCGCCACGCTTCCATATAATTTAAACAAGAGGTATACACTTATAACAAATAATAGATTAAAACAATTATAATAATATACTATGGCATCTTAATGATTATTAATGAGGCTTACAATTTCATAGTGCTTGCAGAGTTATCCAAAGTAAAACGCGTTAACCCCCAAATTTTGAGTTTGTTTTTAGTATATTTAATAGAAATATTAATTCTACGTTAGTTATTTTAACCACAAAAATAACATAAAATGGAATCTTTCATAAAAATATAACCAGTTATTCATATATAAATTGTCTTGGAAGAAAACAAAAAATTTTCTCTGCTGTACAATTTTTAAAATGAGGCTTACAACCTTTTACCTTAGAACCGTCAATATATATATATAAATTCAGCGCTACTCAGTTCACCTTGTAAGGCCATGTATTACTTGTATACCTCTGTTGCCTTATTTTAAATAAATAATTCTACTTTTGTTAAACTTGCAAAGTATCCTTTTAATTGTTGTTCAATAAATTTCATTTTGATTCCACCCATCCCCTTTCCACTTGTTGTGGCCTCTAGTTGTTAGAGTTGGAGGTGATGACCGGTTCAGTTAGTCCCCACACCTCATAAATTATTTTAAAACCCAGAACCTTTCTCTAAGCAAGTTCAAAAGACCCCGCACTCCCACATGGTTTGCCTCGACGTGTATATCATTAATCAATCTGGTGATCATTGTATGATCAGAAGGCAATAAGGCTGTATATCTGAAATCTGACACATCCTCCCATTCCGATATTCATGTTTTCATACGTAGAACATGTTTGGCATCCACAAATAAATTCAGTGACTTGACAGGTTCATATTTCGAGTCTTTAAAGGATTCTTTCTGAATAAACTTAATGACAAGGACTTCGGCCTCATCCACTTCAATGGCACTAAGATTTCCCCTTGTTTTCGATTGCTTTCTGCAATTTCAAATTAATCTGAGCACCCATCCCACAAGACGGAGGATTTTGTGGTACTGATAGAAGAATTGGTAATACCACTCACCATCGTTGTTCACATTTGGTAGAGTCGTAACCGCGCCTTTTCTTTTTTCCTGGTAGACAACTTCTTCCTCAACAGAAACAACTTCCATAGGCCATTGATCTGGAGGCAGCTTTAGCCATTCAGCCTCCTCCCACCATCTCCCCTGAATTAATATCTTAGTAGAGGATCCTCGACTGGCTAGATATGCTGGGTTAAGTGGACCTGGAACGTGGCACCAGTCTTCTTTTGCCGTCAATCATTTAATCTCTTGAGCCCTGCTACGTACAAAAGTATCCCACTGCTTCTTATCTCTTTGTATCCACGCTAAAACTGTACTTGAATCACTCCACAAACAAAAGTCTGACACAATCAAATATAAAGGTTCCACTATGGAGGAAAACAGTCTAGCCCCAACAGTAGCGGCTAAGATCTCCAGACGTGGTATCTCAGAACGTGTGAAGACTATGCTTCGAGTTCTTCTGGGTATGTATCTGGGAATTTCAATTTTTTCCAGACATTGAAGTCCCTTAGTTCATTTTACAAACCTCTCCTTTTCTTTTGTAGGAACTTTTTTTTATCCCAGCCACATCTGTTTAGTCAACATTTTCGGGATGAATGTTACAGGAGCTGTGAAACCAATTGGGTCATACAATTTATGAACAACGGACAAAAAATGTATCTTAGTCACACTCTGAAAATCAATTAGAAGAATAAAGGCTGAATTGATGGCCAACATATCAGTTTCACGCCTCCAATGCAGACCTGAAACAGGTGACACTTCACTATTGTCAACTTAAGAGCTAAAATATTCCCATCCTCTAAGCTAAAATTTTGTTTCAAGCAAGAAGGCAGTTGATTCTGTCATAAACTGATAAAGCTCTCTCACCTCATCAATACTTGAGACACAATTGTCTACATAAAAACCCTTCTGCAATTTTTTTTTATCGTTTTCCGGGAATACATGTTAGTCCCAAAACAGTTATTTTCACAATCTCTCAAGACTGAGTCTATATGGTGTTCAATGACAGCTCCTAACAGAAAAGGACTGGGTGAAATGCCGAAAACCACACGTGTAGGTCTTAGGACTAAGCTTTCCCCATTCGGTGTTTCCCACTAAAACCGTGCTAAATCTCGATCTCGTTCACAAGTCCAATCTGCAAGAAAGCTTTCTTTATATCTACAATAACACCAATAGCTCCCACTCTGAAGCGAAGCAGAGAGACGGAATACGTTCAATCAAATTCGGTACTTCCTCTAAGCAATCATTCAGTGAAGGACAGGACTTGATCTTTTTTGAGGCAACAAACACGGGACGAATCTTCGTGGCACCCTGTTTTATATATNAAACACGGGACGAATCTTCGTGGCACCCTGTTTTATATATATATATATATATATATATATATAAAATTAAGCCAAAAGGAATTTAGAAAAAAGAAAAAAATATTTATTTGTCGAAAGAGAATTTTGCTTACATTTTAATTCATAATCGCCGATGCTTTAGCTTCACCCTGCTATTGCCGAAGCCAGTCCAAGAGTGCTCTTCCAATTGCACAACCAGTCTTATATATGATTTGACACAGCTCACTGAACATAGAACGACGGGATCATAAAGGGAAGGGAGGCAAACCAAACAAAGTAAACAGGGGAGGGATCCACACGCAACATAGGTTTCCACACTTTTCTAGAATAATTGAGAATCAAATGGACACTGGTCGAAGAGTCTCTTCTTTCTTCCGAAGTTCTTTGGCCTGGGATTTCTTGTGTTGTGTACATGCATCGGCACTGCCTCAGTGTCTCGTAGCGTGTTGTCGCAGCCGGGCGTGTTAGTAGTGACTGGGAGTATAGAGTCCGTAGCTGGGTCAACAGCAGTCGGCGTCCGAGTAATGGGATAAGTCTATGATTTATTCACTTAGGCATCTTGGACATGCAGCTAATGCTACAGTCCCTCTCAAAAAAATAGCTTCATTGTAAGGGAAAACATTATATAATTCTTAAATAATAAATTAGTGGATATTTTTTATAGAAATATAAATTTATAGTAGAAACTAACTTACTAGTATTTAAAATTATTATTAGTAAATTAACATGTTGCATCGGGACGTACCATTTGATTAATTTAGGCGAAAAAGTGGGGGGGGGGAGGAAGGATACAGACGTTATTAAGAAATTAAGGATGTGTAGTCTTCCCTTTTCTTGCCTCAATTACAATACCGCTAGATTCCCTCTTGAGTCAAGCATTTAAATCTGTATCTTGGTATATACATTAATTTCAATTGTTAAATATTATAGAATGCATGGACACAATAATGTATTTTATGATACAGTAATACCTTATGCTTTTTTATAATGTGTCCAATCTATAGCATGATTTTGGTAGGAAGAACAGAAGTTTGTTACTAAAGTTATTAAAATTATTTTAATATATTCATACATCAAGTCATATTATCTGCAGCTGTCACTTTTGACAGATATTATCAATACCGATAAACTAACACTAATAATATAGTACTGTACCATCCAGAATTATGTGGTACTTAACATACATATATCAATTTAAGAAATAGCAAGAAGAGGGTAGTTTTGAAAAATATAAATGTAATTAATCATGAGGCAGAACAAGGTACACAATGCCTCTTAGGAACACCATCTCAATTAACACGGTTTATAAACTTGACTGCGTCAAGTTACTTATCAGATTGCTGGGCAGCGACAAAAGTAAACATGGCGTGAAGCGCTCATTAGCTGTATGATAACAGATTATTAAACTAGTAACAATCCGTCTGCTTGATACATTAACATGGAACATTATGCAGACAATTGTATCGGGCAAGTTCAAATTCTGTGTTCTCGGCTATTGCCTTTTCTTAGGCTGGCACACGACCCATTGGTCTAAGCCAGTAGGGCAACAATAATACAATAGTTGGGCACCCCATAAAAGGGCGAGCAACAAAAATTAAAGTCAAAATATTTGATATTACGAGCCGTGCCAGAAAGGTTGAAGAGGCATACAAGTTGAACACCCAAGTGGTGTAAAACATTAATTAAACATGCCTAACTAGGCACCGCCCCAAGGCCCTGAACAATCAGAACTATCTATTTCCCAGCTAGCCACCTCGCAGACTGCAAAATAGTCATACGGGTTAAGATGTGGGACTCACTCCCATTGAAACTGCTGGTCCACGATACAAACCCGCCCCTGCATAGGCATCCTGATTGCACAAATACTACTAACAATACCAACCCCCCCCCCCTCCCCAAAACAAGTGCAAGTACACATTGAGATTGTATTAAATCATGGCTCACCTAAATAAAACAAGCGTACCATGGTCACGATGGACTATAGGTTATAGACTATTTTAAGACTATCTACTGCAGAAAAATAAAAAAAATATTATATATTCAAACTAAAACATTCAAATAATACAAATAAAATTTCAAAATTAAATAAGAACAGGCTTAAGTAACTGTTACCGCCTCTGTGGTCTGGTCTGAGTATTTTGCTACAGATCCAGAGGTACTGGGTTAGATCCCTGGTACTTCCAGATTTTATATGAAACAGTTGGTCTGGAACGAGCTCAACTCAGCCTCGCGAGGTTAAATGAGGGGCTACTTGATTTTTTTTAAATAGCTGTACAGGTGTAGAAAGCCGTGTTTGAGGGCTGGTGGTATCGTTGTGTTGACCAAACACACAGCAAGAGTTGGCACCAAGACCCCCTTCAGACGACTGTTACCAGCGTCTTTGTTAGCAAATGCTAGAGATGAAGAGGGTGTTTCAAACACAGCCACAGAACGGAAGTGCCACTAACGGTCTAAGTAGCGGCACCAAGAATGGCTGTGTGTGAAACCCTCACTTTATCTCTAACATTTGCGAACAGAAGTGCTACCGATGGCCATTAGCAACACCCCCAAAGTGGCCCCATCTGAAGGGGGCCTAATTCGTCAACCAGTCGGCAACCCCTACGGTAAGTATAACCCGATTGCGGGATGACATAAAGCTACTTTTTATTTTAAGTAACTGTAGCCTATCAAGTTGGCAATAAATGGAAATAACTAATGCCTGCTAACCGAGGTTTTGGAAGAGGGGGTTCGGGACACCCATGACCCTCCCCCGTTGGCCACGTCACTGTCTAAAGGGAAATTTCAAATTGACTAATAAATAACATTTAATTCCTAGATACCCTCTTCGTTAGTTGAATGGTCTAAAGCGTCACTCTCGCAGTAAACTGGACTGCCAAAACGGTGAGCTTGTGGTTCGAATATCGTTTGGGTGTACGGAAGGTTGTTTTTATTGAAGGTTTTCCACCCTCCCTCTACGCAAATGCGAGTACACTTCCTTTAATAGCAACTTTCCTCTTCCCTAACCTGTTAGAGTAATTAGTATATGTGGGTATAGTCTGAACGGGTAGTAAGACCCGGTGCCAATATATAAATAATTCCTAGATAGCAAAATGTATTAAACAATCTATAAAAATATTTGATGTACGATTCATTTTACAGGTTCATTGGAAACCTTAATAATAGGAAAATAGATAGGGTTCATTAGAAGCTAAGAGGAATCAAGTTGGTGGAGTTCCACCTTAAATCAATCATTTAGACTTTATAGGGCTACAATTTGAAGAACATATCCGCTTCTCTTAGTAAGCCACATATAATATATTGAAAAAACTTATTCTGATAGTTGCTTGATCACTCTTTTCAGTATGTAGGATGAATCGATAAAACTATGGATACTAAAGATAGCTAGCACGTTTTGATTTGGAATAATTCACATTCAAACATAAAAGTTTCCACAAAATAAATTTTCAATTAATTATAAACTATTCTAAAATTTACGATAATGTATATGTATTTGTAACCACACGGCCTAATTTGTAAGAACTGTTTATATAATATTGTGTGTTGTGGATTGCGAATGACAAAACGAGTGTTGCAGGTTGTTGTGGTTAACCTATAAACAAATGGAATAGAGGAGCTGGCCACATAAATATTGTCAGCACTCCTTAGTCAGAAACCAGGCCAGAGGGCAGGATAGAATGTATGGGATCCAGTCATCGTGGCTGACTAAACAACATCACAGTCTAGGGGTAATTCTGCCCAATTCAACACTACAAGGGCTAGGATGCCAGATCATCGGTATTCGTAGAAGAGGGCTACCACTCGATTCCAGGGTACCAGGGCCCAAAGACTATGTAGAGACCACCTAAGCGTCAGACAGGCCATTGGGTATTGCTAGCAACACTTAGTTTTGTCAACAGCTCCCGGATATTATTTACGTTCTTTCATTCTTATATTATTATCAACATCACATTTGTAATATAATATTAATACTAATAAAACTCTTTAAAAACCAAGTGTCTAACATCAATCACAAACCCACAGTATCACCTCCCCCCATTCCTCGCCCATCCTGACAGATTCTAGGCAGACGTCAATAGGACAGGGGGGGGGGGGTAACGTAACACATTTTAAATTTTACTATAGAAAAATAAAATGAATTATGCAATATAAAATACCTGTAATATTAAGGATTTATTCTGGGTCAATATTCGATTTTTACCCCGTATAAAATCATATCTATTAACAGTAAAGAGTATTATTACTTTTTAGTAGGTATATTATTATTAAAATATAATTTGGTTAAAAAAATAAATTCATTTTAGAATATTTAGTCATGTGAATACTACTATGCCATCCGTATGAAGATAAGTTAAAGCCACATGTGAGTGTTATCACGACCATCTATGCTCGTGTGGCAGTTTCAAAAATAGAAAATGTGGCACCTTAAATTAGACGATTCATGGTGCTATCTTAAACGTACATTCCAATTTATAGGTAATTTACTTAAATTTCCGGCAGATCTAGGTACAAGACCTATGTAGATTAGTTGTAGGCACCTATGAGTGTACTACTTATCATGTGTGCTTGTGTGGCAGTTTCAAATATAGAATATGTGGCGCCTTAAATTAGAGTCATCATAGTGCTATATAAAACGTACGTTCCAATTTAAAGGTAGTTTACTCCAAATATCCGGCAGACCCGGATGCCATAACTATGTAGATTAGTCGTAGGTACCTATGAGGATAATACCCACCATGTGTACCCGTATGGCAGTTTCAAACATAGAAATTTTTGTGGCACTTTAAATAATACGATTAATGACGCTGTTTAAAACGTAGATTTTAATTTAAAGCTAATATACTCCCAATTTCCGGTGGATCCGGGTACCACACCTATGTATATTAGTTTTAGGCACATGTGAGTGTAATCGCCATCGTGTGTGCTCGTGTGACAATTTCAAATATATAAGTTGTGACACCTTAATTTAGACAATTCATGGCGCTATTTAAAATGTAAATTCCACTTCAGAAGCTATTTTCTCCTGATTTCTGGCAGATCTGGGTACTACACCTATATAGATTAGTTGTTGGCACCTATTAATGTAATCCCCACCGTATGTGCTCAAATATTAAAGAAGCGGTAGTACCTTAAATTGATTTATCTATAGCAATTTTTTTTATATAAATAGACTTTCAAAGACTATTTATTCAAAATTTTCAGAATACTCATAATCAGCCTAACTATGTTCGTTTCAATCACTTTTTGCGATACTATAATTAATATTAACGGCCAATAATTTGAATAATGGCAATACAATTAAAATGAACTGCCACCATATCGAATATATTTGTATTATAATATATGATATTTAATGTTTTGAAGTTTCTTTATATATTAAAAATAATAGATTAAATAATAAACTTCTTTCAATCCTTCTGAATAAACTAACTATTTTATCAATTGTTTTCTTTCCTTACTTAATTCATGTTAATTTTTGTTACTGTCATTTCTTGTCTTAACTTATAACATAATTTATTAATTTTCGTTTTGAGTGCCCTCTAAAGGTTTATTTCTAAACTAATGGTTATTATATCTGCACTGGGATTCTGGGTCTTTTATGGGTGATCGTCTTTCGAAGCTATTGGAAGACTTATCATCTCTTGTTCTGTCAGCTGTCACAATGAGTCCCGTATTCCGGTTCTAAACTTGAGAGACGACTATCTTCACAGAATCGATCCTTATAGCTATCGTTAGGAAACGCGACAAAAGAGGGGCCTGTGAAGCGAGGCTACGTCCACAGCCAATCACAACATTAGGATTTAATAGGTTGTCTGATGCGTCTTGCTTTATCGCCTAGCGGAAACACTGGATCTTATTTTTATTAAGACCTTTCATCCCTATTACTTGGAAGACATTGTTTCGAAAAAAGTTTTCATTTTACTATAAGCTGTAACTTATAAATATTTAAATATTATTTACGATATTTATGAAATAGGGACTACGTTGTAAACTTCATTTGACCTAACAGATCTTTCGTGTTAACTTGATCTGTGTAGTATTTCATCAAGCTATTCTACATAGCCGTTTTCTATGTACATAGCGCTCAAAATTTTATTTTACTAAGGTTAAGTTGATATAATTATTTTGAATTGGTCTCTTTATTATGTGTGGTGTGATAAAGAGTTTTAGTTTGGTGAGGTGTACATCAATTTTGTGTTCTGTTCAAATGTACACACCTTGTAGCTTGGGATATAAGCATTGCCTAAAATGCTAGCACTACTAGATTGATTTTGCTCTAGGCATCACAAATGGGGTCCTCAAAAAAACCCATCCAGTTTCAGTGTTCATACTATTCTTAAGTTGCAGTTTGAACATAAAATTCCTTTGTGAAGAGGCACATAATTATGCTTTTGGTATCGAACACATTTAAGT
This sequence comes from Timema californicum, assembly GCA_902141385.1. Classification (NCBI taxonomy): domain Eukaryota; kingdom Metazoa; phylum Arthropoda; class Insecta; order Phasmatodea; family Timematidae; genus Timema; species Timema californicum. Next base: position 8,956 of record CABFOW010007792.1, on the reverse strand, counting down.
TCGTTTTTATCCTTTAAAACACGAAGCACATCTCTAGGCCAACTCCAAATAGTGACGATAGTAAGAGCCTACGTTTTATCCTTCTAATTTAAGTTTCTTTATCATGGTAATGGTACAATGTTTAGCTATTTTATTCACTTTTTCCGCTCACAAGAGAGTATGTAAAATTGAACATCATAATTTATTTTGATTTATTTATTGTTTTTATTTTGTAACAGTTTGGCGAAGTTGAGGCTAGTTTGCCTTGTCTTAAACTTAACCAATTAAACTAAACACGCTTATAATAACAAAAGTTAATACATAATGATTGTCTAAAATTTCCAATATAATCGTTAGATTATCTTCATCCATTCTTTGTATAAAATTTCCAATATAATTGTTAGATTATCTTCATCCATTTTTCCATTCATTCAGTTACTCCAGCATTTACTTATAAACAGTTTTATTTGAAATGTTTACAAAAGCATGAAGAGCTAGATTCTCCTAGAAATAATATTCCATTTGACTGGTTTTGAAAGCAACCAACCCAGTAAAGTGCCTTACTGTGGGAGGAAGCCCATTCCACGCCTGTGACTGAATGAACGGGAATAAGACTCGGATTTGTGAATAGCGATGATTATAAGGGTAGTCTCTTTAGCACATGTATTAAGCTGGTGCTGATTTCTTATTAGTTTAAAATTGGTTGCTAAGTAATGCAGTGAGTAAGTGTGTAATATCTTGTGTAGGAGACTGAGGGAGTGAAGTGTCCGCCGTTCATTTAGTCGTAACCTCTTCAGTTTGTCAAAATATTTAGAGATATGGTCTTGGTACTTAAGATTGTAAATAAATCAAATGTATGTATTCTGTAGTCGCTGTAGTCTTTGTGCAAGCTCTTCAGTTAAGTCACTATAAACAATGTCACAGTAGTCAAAAGTATGGGAATATCAAGTTTTGGACGAGCATAACTTTAAGAGAGAGATGAAGAAAGTTTTAACACTTTTAATTAACACCACATCTAAACAAAATTGACAACCCATCATCCAAATCACCTTTGAAATGTAGGCTAAATATCATTGATGATGATGTTTAACTTTTCCACTCTAAAACGAATTTGACGTCAGTCATCATATGTTTGTGTACGACCCACATTTAACGACAAAATGAAATTTTACAGGAGGAAGAAAAAACTGCTTATTTTTATTTTTACAGGAGGATATTTGTAAATAAACACTAAAAAAGAAAAATTAAACCTAATTTTTAACAATTATTTAATACAAATATCAACAAATATGGTTTTTTTTTTCATTTATTTCAAGAGTTTCAATGTTATTTCCATGAAGATACGAGTTTATACACACATTACAAGTATAATTTAAATAAAACTATACAAATGGGTTTTGTATTTTATTTTATTTTATTCTTCTTCACCGGATTAAAAACACATTTTGCTGTTCTTAAGTATAAATGCAAATACGAGTCCGCCTCCACCTGGGTTTGTCCCTTTTCCAAATATTTTTGTCATTTACAACATTAGATGCAATTGCGATGTGTCAATGTCGTGGCCCTGTTTTGATAACAGCATCCATCACTACAAAATCAGTTTAGTTGCATTGTTTGGTAAAGGCAGTTGTGACATCACAAAGCTTGTAATAAGTGTAGAAAATTCATTGGATGTTAGGCCCCCTTCACTCTCATTCAACAAGAAACAATATCCATCATGTGACTTGGGCAAATATTGTGAAATTATGGACAGCCAGTTAAGTTTTGTAATATAAACTGGAAACATTTGAATGTGGATAGAGAAGTAAAGACTGCTCATCCATTGTGTGGACACAATCTTCAATGACTATCTGAATTCTTTTCCTCTCTTGCTTCTTGTTTTTTCTGCTGGTGGCACTCATATTGATCTTCTGACAAATTACTTGCCTTAAAAGCAGCACAAGTATCACATTCACCTTTCTTCGACCTGTAGAGACCTAAATTCTGATCTTCAAACTCTGATAACACGTGCAAGATGACAGTGGCTCAACTCCTTTGTCCCTACACCAATTGCCCTTGTAAAACCTGTACAACTGCATTGTTGATGTCCATGTTGGCTCCAAATACTGTTTGTTTACTCGGCGCTGCACGACAATAATGAGATTCTACTTTACATACTGTACTTGACCCCTTGGGGTGAATTGAGCCCAAAATCAGAAAAAAGGTTTGACGATAGGCCTATGTACCTAACAAACTCTGCGGCATATTCTCATAATATGGTTTAAATTTAATGTTTGATTGCTGGCTCTCATTTCAAGTAGTTTTAATTAAAAATTGGCTATTTCAGTAATGATTATAAATTATATAAATGGCCACATGTCCAAACACTCGTTTTCGCACCTCTGAAAATTTCATCTGTACTAAACACATTATTTTTGGGGGAAAAGTTGAGTCAATTTTTTCTGCTTAGTTTGACTGTTGGCAACATATTACTATCATAGTTTTGTCCTTGTCAGTTAAGTTTTGAGAATTATTGCTGGGTCCATCTCACCCCTACCACTTGAGTCTGTTTTGGGGTGAATGAACCTTTATTATATCTGCAATTATTTCAGTATCTGGCTGCAATTATATTCTTTTATATGCTAAAACTCCCATTTTATTTATTATTTTTACAAAGTTATGTTTTCTTTGTTTGTGGTTCATTATAAAGCGCCTTAAGGCTAGTAGTGAAACTTTGTTTCGGGGATTTAAGTTGTAATTATTATAAGAAAATGCCAAGTGTTTATAAGATGTCACACGGTCGTCGCTCTTATACGGACTACACACAAGTAAAATTAATTGAAGCATTACATAAAATTGACTATGTGTATGACATATTAGTGACACACAAAAATTGATAATTTTTGCCTAAGCAAAAATAAATATTAAATATTTTTTGGTTTAAAAGACTAAAGCTATTTTTGAAAGTCCCTACTTTATTCTTTAATCTAAAGTAAGTAAAACCATTATTGACTTGATTTTAAATATTCTAGTTAAGTTTTGAGAGAAATTTCATGTCTTTGTTTGATTATTTTGCTATTTCTTCATCAATAATTGCAATATTTATATTTTTTTAAACCTCAAAATGATCTCTAAACTGTGAGAAATCATGTCACCCCATTAGTTAGTGTCGGTTGCTTAGTTTAAGGGAAAACAATGAAAAACATAGGCTGGGTTCAAGTGACCTCAAACCAAGAGGTGACTTGACCCATCAACTTTTTTTTATTACTTTTAGTTATTTAAATAAAAGATAATTCATAGATGTGTAGTATAGGTCAAGATTCCAAAAACTGCAGAGAAATAATAATAGGAATAAAATTGTTGGCAAAACAATGAACAACTGAATGTCAAAAATGGTGTCAAGTCACCCCAGTCTACGGTACATTTGAGAAAAAAAATCTTCCAATGATTTTCTTCCTTCGGGATTGCGTAGCCTGTGAAGTTGTTGGCCTCCATTCCCCTCTTCATCTTCTCCAGTGCTGTTATCTTCACCCTCATTTGCAGGATCTTTTTGTCAATTCAAAGCTTTCCACTCTCCAATACTCATTGTATTGAGAAACATCATTTTACAAACTCTTATCTTTTCTCCTGTTTTTCAAGTAATATTTGCAAAAAAACTGCCTTTTGGATGTTGTTTCATCTTTCCTGTCACTGTGCCTTTCAGTTGCTAACATTTGAGTTAGCGACCTTGCAAAGTATTTTTTTCTCACCCCACTCTAATTTCCAATACTCTTTAAAATTATTTTGTCTCTCAGATTCTGCCAATGGAAAACATCTAATAATGCTTATTTACTTTCCTCATGCAGTTGCATTTAGGTTTTATTTTTTTCTCACTACGTTTAACATTGTAAGACCAATGGCCTTCAAATTTGCATTTCCCCTTGTATTTTTTTTGTCTAAGTAACGGGAATTTTTTGACTTGTTTGATTTCCATGAACTGCTTTTAACTTGATGTTGCTTCCTTCTCTTTTCCTGTAATGGAGGCCTACTCTCATTAGCCACCACTTCTTCCTCAATTGATGATGGCAAGTTGGCATCAATGAGCTGGACTTGTTCAATTTATCCTTCTCCTATATTATTGTCAGTAATTTCTTTTTTTGGTGAAGTCTTGGTACTTTCCTCACGAATAACAACTTCATTACTTTCCTCAATTACCTGACTCCATATGTTTAGTTCTTCTTCGGTAACCCCCATGTACCTGGTTATAATTTTTGGAACACTTTCACTGCCAAGAATTTCCAAGTCTATTGATGATGGAAAGTATCCTGGGTTAACTGTAAAACTAGTTTCAATAGTGAGACCAGGCATTAGCAAGCAGTATGTTTGATTCTGGAGATGGATTGTCTTAGAAATTCCTTTTCTGGCTGAAACATTTTTGTCTGCACCGTTCTTCCTCTACAATGAATGATGTCTTCTGTAGAAGTTAAAGTTTTGACACTAACATCTGCATAACGTTATTACTTTACTCACAAAGATTTGGACTGTTTATATTAGCCTAATTCCCCAACTCTAATTCTGTGTTAATCTCCAAACCCTCGATTATAATTTCCGAATCAATGTCCATTTACTCCTGTGAGATGTTTTCAATAACATTGTCCACATTATTATTACTAGCCCTGTCATAAGTAACTAATAGTTTTACAGTTTTGGTCAAATTTGACTTATCTGTATATTCAGACTTAAAAGTTTCAGAGCTCAAATTTTCACTCAATGGTAACGAGATAAGTAACATGTATGTGTTTTTGAAGCCAAAATTGCTGATATCTGTTTCTAAACTGTAGCTTAAGTTCTTCGCTAGTGCTTATTCCGATCAGTTCCTCTTGTAATATGATATCTGTTTCTTCAATGTCACCATATGTATTGATTATTCACTGTGGTATTACCATAGTCAAAACATTTTCAAACCTAGTATCAAAATCTGAATCGAGGCCATTTAAATGTAGAATGTAGGTCAAAACATCATCTTCCTGGCAGTTTGTCTGTGACAAATTGGGAAGCTGGGAAAATTCGCATCCTTATATGTTTTGCTTCATTAGCTTAATTCTGGCAAGAAACGCTGAAATGATATATCAAATTTGGACTGTCACCTTATCACTGCAAGTTAACTTAATTAAATTTAGTAAACAAATCTGTTAAATAGGCATTGTCTGGTTTCCACTTGATTAAATTTTATTTTAAAATTGGATTTTGAGCATCCAGAACTCTAAAACAGTCTCAAAAAGTGCAAAAAATCTTGTCAAACATAAGCCTTTCGACGGCCATGCGTAGTTCAATGTGAAGGAGTAATTGATGAAAGTTCTCGTCATTTTCTTCACACAACTGCGCAAATAACCGTGTATTTAACGCGTTGCTTCGGGTTACTGCATTAATGACTAATTGAAGATGTTCATGCGATCTAACATTCAGATTTTTAGCTGCTAAATGTTGATGGATGATATAGGGTATTGCTAACACCCCGGGTACATTTTGTTTTAAATGGCTTATAAATCCACAATAACCCAACCATGGCAGGTGCTCCATCTGTTGCTACTGATATTATATTTGATAAAGGGATTGATTTTTCCATGAAATAATCCTTCAAAACATTAAATATTGATTCAACTTTAGTGCCGGTTGTCAAGTTCTCACTAAGAGCAGTTCTTCGTGGATTTCTTGATCCATAATAAAACGAACATATGCCAATAATAATGCTTCATTACCAGGTAAAATTGATTCATCCAGCTGTATAGAGAAATGGGTCGTTTGCAAATAATTACACAAGAAGCTTTCAATATCATAACTCATTTCATCAATACATCTTGGGACTGTGTTGTTGTCTTAAAGAAATTGTTTTATTGATATCAGATGCAGGTTTGTGTAAAACAGTTTTTAAAACCTCTTTGATATTATAAGACGCCTGCAAACTATCATCGTCTCTTTGTGAAGTCGAAGCGAACATTCTGTCTACCGTGGGTCTCTTCTGAAATTTATCTTTGAGTGTTTGAAAGTAATTCAAATCTTTACCTGTTTTATCAGGGTGACTTCTTGTCAGATGATCCTCCAGCTTAGATGGTTTCATAGCGTCATTGCTTAAAACTTTGTTGCATTAAAGGCACATAGGCAATTGTTTGGCTTCATTCCGTCATTATTGGACAAACTTCAAATAATCAACGCTGTACTGTCTACATTTCTTTATCAATTCAGCCATCTGTGGACAAAATTAATCTATTTAAATAAGACATAGCAATAATTAAAAATATTCCGGGTGTAAAACCTTATTGTATTTAAAAATGAAAATGTGTATTTCAAAACATTGAATATTAAACTACTAATAATGCAAGTCATGATCGGTATAATTTAGCTATCTTTGCTAACTAAGAGTACAAAACTAAAATTATATAAAAACTACTGTGCTTACATTTCTCCGGCACTCCCAAACAAAATGATATTGTATGTGCCCAACTACCAGTTTATACTCTTTTTAATATTTTCTTAATACTATTCTTTTCAAAACTCCGGAAACAAATTAACATATTTGTTTTTCACATTCGTATTTATTGAGTGACGAATTGAACAAATCAGTGTAAGTACGAGTCTTCCTGCGCTGTCTTTGCGAAGCTCTGAGACAAAAATGGACAATAATTTCTACTGCATGTATGCGTGTAAAATAATGATACTGGTATCACTATGTGCAAATTTTACAAGTTCGAAGTGTATTGCAACCACAAAGCAAATAGCCTATAACTTACACAATTTTACAAAATATTCTAATTTAAATACTATGTGATTAAATTTAATTTAATTAACATGTAATTGAAAATAGAACAAAATAGTGCACTATAAAATCCATACTTTGCTACTAATATTATAATTGTGAAAATAAGTTTGTATACTAAACAGTAGTAGTGTATTGTTGGTCTCTTTGTTACAGTTTCACATAAAAACTAAGCAACAAATCTCCGTGATCTTTTGCACAGATAAAGTTTGAGGTCTGGCTAGCTAAAAAAATGACATAGGCTACTATTTACTGCAGAAAAATAATTTTTTTTTTTACAAAATAAAAACTTACACACAGAGCAGGCAATTGCTAGTTTATAATAATTCTTAAACAGTTTCATATATCAAAAAATATACATAATAACTTAAATTCTAGTACAATTCTTCATCATGTTTCATGAACATTTATGTTTTTAAAAGGTTTACTTCATAGGTAGTTTTGTAATTTATATATATATTACTTTATATTATAAAAAAGTGTTATGTAAGTAAATAGGTATTATCTGTGTATGTGGATTATTCCATTCATGAATAACTAAAATTAGTCACGACCTGTTTAAATGAGATCCACTATCGTTGACCCCCATTTACATCTCGTGGACCCCCAATTTATTTTTGCGTTGACATGGACACCTTGCAGGCTGTTGTTGACCCCTGGGGGTCAATATAGACCACTTTGGGTATCACTGGTCTAGCATATAGTGAAAAGTTTGATATACAGCAGGGGTCTTCAACCCACCAGTTTATGAAAATTATTTCAAAAGAAAAAAGATGACAAATTTATATTTTACATACCATAATTAAATAAATATATATTTTGATTTGTTTTATTAATTATTTCAGGACGCCAAAATAAAAATAATATATCAAGTGTTCAATCCTAATATTGTCAATACAGTATTAAGACCTGCAGGACAACAAGATACGGAAACTTTGGTCCTTGGACCTTAAAAGGTTGAAGACCCCTGATCTACAGGATAACTTAGTTTTGTTAACAAGAAATACAAATTTATCTCAATACACGTTAGGTTTTATGAGATTATGTTAGCCAAATAAATTGAGGGGATCAGAGGATGAAGGGGCTATGTAACAAATATTAAGTTTGTAGTAGCCTAAATTGAGTTTTGAAGTTTTTCTTCCTGCAATTTTTGTTGAATAGTGAAATATTTTATTGGTAATTTTTTTTTTTACTATTACCAATAAAATATATCACTATAGGTATTCATCAAAATTGTTTTATTTCATCATCCTTACATTCAAATTTTAACACCCCCCCCAAATTTTTTTTTTATGCATACCACTAAGAGAAAAATGAACAAACTAAAGTCCAAACATATACTTGGGTGCTGTGTGTGAAATTAAACTCTCTCTGTTTACATGTTAACTGTATATTTAAGGTATTTGTGCATGGGTCATTCCATTGTCACATACAGGACAGCTGTACATATTGTTTTGATCATTTTGATTTTCTAGTAGCTGGCCATTTTATTTTTTATAACAATTTTACTTTTAAAAATGTTTTACACACTCCTTAAGGTTTCTCAGAATTTTTTGTAATTGATCTAGTTTTAGCTGGTATTTGATAAAAAAATAAAAACTTGGCATCACGTGTGAGATACAAGGTCTACCATTTACTCGGAACACCATAAAATAAGAAGAGTTTAGAAAAAATAACTAACTTTTGCCAAATATATATATATATATTCTTAAATAAGAAGGATATGACTGCACCTATGAACCTTTATGTGCTTTTTTTTTCCATACAGATTCATACTTTTTATCCATTTGTCACGTGTGGGACATACATGTCATACTGTACACATAATTTACTAATAATGGAAACATTTTTCAATAATTGAATACATCTTTCTTAGCAAATACAGATAAAAACTTATATTAATTAACAATTATCTATATATAATAGATACTGTATATAATTTTATATATATACAATTTATATAGGCTAGTATAAGTTTAATTATGGGTATATATAAATGAATACATACACACACAAAGTAAATAATAGCCAATTAAGTAGCTTAATATAAAAATATGCTTTGATAAATATTTAATATTAACTTTGTGGGCCCCCCTGCGGGATGGGGTTAGAATAGTCCCGCTGTAACCCCTGCTTGTCGTAAGAGGCGACTAAAAGGGGAGGCCTCTGTGCAGGACGTACCTCGTGCAGGACAAACCTATCCTA
>CABFOW010007791.1:2130-21800 GCA_902141385.1 Timema californicum | reverse complement strand
CCTAAAACAAATTTACAACTAAACAGGAAATTAAATACAACATTACGATCTGAACAGATTTTTTTAAATTGCAGTTTTCTGTCTTCTTCACTTGTAATTGGAGGAATAGGTGTAATAGTTTTTTTTCTTTTTAAAATAATAGTTTTTTTTAAAATTTCTTTTAGTTGGTTTTAATTACACTACAATTTAAACTAGACTATATGAAACCGCGCTATGATGTCATGACTGGTCTGAGCTCCATTATCTGCTTAAGACGGAGATATAGGGAACACGGAAATATAGTTTAGTTTTTTCTTCACACGGTAGCCTCAACATTTATTGAATATCGGTCAAAGGTATTCTGGAAATTTAATGCCAACTTTTTTCTCTCTTCATTTACGAAATTTCTCATCTAACTTATGCTCATGACAAATATTACACAAATGTTGATAATAAATACCACGTGAAGAAAATTAAACTCTAATGTTTGTATTAAAGCAATATTTTATTTATTTTGGCAAAAAAAAAAGTTTGCTATAAAAACTGCGAAAACACAAAACACAAACCTTTTCTCACGTTCCCTACATCTCCACCTTAAGTCAGGCATAACCTCTGGATGAGACGCTCTTAAAAAAGACGGGTTGCTGTGTTTTGTGATGTGTGCACGAAAAGTATTAAAAGATAAAAAAAAACAGATTAATACAACGTCTAACCAAAGCCAAATGCCCAAGTGTTTCTTAAAACTTTTCCCTTAAGCGAAGCGCTTGATAAGCGTTCGATGCACATTTAGACCACCCACCTTGATATATTATCTTCCGGTCCCCTTGTAGCAGGAATTTATATCTATGCACGTGTTTATCAAGTCGTAAAATACAGCTCTTTTATTTGACTTTGTTTGCAAGACACATTTTATGCACTTTAAGTTGTAGTGCAAAGTATTGTTGGCTTAGCGGGTTTGGCATGTCCATATTGAAATCTTTGTCTCTTTCATATAATATTTATTTGGACATATGGTTCTATCTACGTCATCCTTGAGATACGTCGTGGAATACGGCTTAAGAACGTTATCTACATGTGACGTCATGGCAGGTCAAGATAGGATTTCCCATGTTGATGAATTTACGTTTTACTCGCCCAGTTTTAAAGATACAGGGTTGGGCAAAAGTCGTAGTAGGATATAAGCGAGGCAGCACGAGGTGAGTAGCGAAAGGATATATTTCAAAATAGCAACATTATATAAATATATGGCATTTCATTTGAATATATAAAAAAAATAAAAAAAACCGAACACGATACTAACGTCCAATTCCGGAAGTTTGCACAGTCCTAGACAAGTAACCTGGTTCCACATACCTTTTTATCCAGGATCTTTGGGATTATGTGATTGATCCAAGAGGATTAAAAAGTCGTGGATGGATAAGCGAGATGTTGATCGCCATTGGTCTGCGGAAGAGGTTCTCAACCTGTCCACAGTAGCATAATGTGACTGTGTGTGTGTGTGTGTATATATATATATATATAGGCCACTGGCGATCCTGGATAGAAAGGTATGTGGAACCAGGTTACTTGTCTAGGAGGACTGTGCAAACTTCCGGAATTGGACGTTAGTATCGTGTTTGGTTGTTTTTTTAAAAAATTTATTCTAAACTACAATGAGAGGAAAAGTAATCGCATCGCATGTTGCGTCCATCAGAACTGTCCGCTCTTGACTCGCTCCATGGAGAGATTATTTACACTCCACTTTGGAGACAGGAGGAGGAACTATTGAACGGAGTTTTAAGGACGTTCACCCCTCGTTTAAGGATGTTCGAGCTACCGTTCAACTTTCATCCGTCAGCTAGAAAAATGACTTGATCCACTTTGACATATTCGTACGTCAATTTATCAACCTGTAGTAAGGTGGAGCTACTAGGCAGGTATTTAATATGAAGATCATTCTGTAGTAAGGTGGAGCTACTAGCAAGGTATTTAATATTAAGATCAGCCTGTAGTAAGGTGGAGCTACTAACAAGGTCTTTGATATGAAGATCAGTCTGTAGGAAGGTGGAGCTTATTGTCTATCTNTGCCCTTCTTGGCTTTGTGTCCTGTCGTTTCCCCCCCCCCCCCCTCTCCCCGTTCTCCCCTTCCTCAAGGAGAACCTAGTCATTAGTATGCACACAGTGGTAAAGTGTTGGTTGGGCTCTACCAGTGTCACCACGGTCGTCCCTACATATTAGCTCACACACGCTCACAAACATTTACTTAACTAAACACGAGGACGCTCTTCTTGGAAATGAAGTGAAGTCCTTTTCCATTACGGGAAGTGGGAGGGGACACATAACTGTTGGTCCTGAAGAATACACACCTAGCGTCGCTCGCTCTGAATTAGATGCGTCAGTCTTATCAAAAGTTCGTTGACGTCCCCGACTCAACTTTCGAGAATAGTGCCGGTTAGTTGTAGGTCTTTTGGAAGTATTATGTTGATTTCCGAGTAGAAAATAAATGGCTAATGTAAAGGGAATCTATTTTGTGCGAAATAGCCTGCATCGATTGGCATGCGGCTTAAGGAGTCTTCATCTGGTATGCATTACCAAACCCTTCCTTCACCTCTGACAAGACATCTTGTGAATGTGGGAAATGCCAGGCCTCCACCGTGGTTCGGATTCCATCGTTAAACTGTAGGTCCTCCATTTCATCTCACAATCACTCCACCATTACACATTAGCGTAAGTGCGTATAACCCGAACGGGTTGTAAGACGCGGTGCTAATAATAATAATAATAATAAGGTATGCAGAAGGTAGGAATCCGAATCCCGGCTGGATGTACTTTTTTTTCTGTTCATATATATGTTTTTATTTTACCTACACGTAGATGCAGGTATATTTCCTCCAAACTTATACTTTTTACATCCTTATCCTATCCTATTTTAGTGTAAATATGCGTATGGCTAGAATGGGTATAGAAACATCACCAACAATTATAGAACTTTTTTTTTAACATTATGCCAGACACGTTCCTAGGATGGTAGTCCTTCCATCTTATTCTAAGTTTGATGTAGTTGATATTAACCCTACTCATTGTGTGTCATTAGATCATTTAGTGCAATTTAAGGATAGCCCTAGTACGCGGTTTGACGAGAATTAATAATATCAATAACAAATTTGCCTTGTTTTGGAATTGAGACGGGCGAAATAGCTTTACCCAAGTGAAGTGAAGAATGCAGAAAAACCCGCACTTTGATGAAATCTCTGGTTCGAGTGTAATCGAGCGTTATAAATTCCTCGCTTAATAGCCCGTTTAAGTTTTAATTGTGTGACGTGCGACCATCAATGGTCGCCCGTGGTTTAAGAGAAGTTCCTGGTTCCAATCTTAGCAGGGTACAATATACGATCTTGTTTTATCGTCTCTGGTTTTGACATCTTCCTTTCACGTTGAAGATGGTGGATGTATTTCCAAGGTGGCCACAATCGAGTAAAATATGGAAAACCAGAAAATGTCGGGAAGTATTGTAATCATTCAGGGAAAATTGTATGTATTTAACTATATAGATAAGAGAATTGTCTTGTTTGCATCCTATCCAAATATTGTTTTTATCTGGATATAATTATTTATTGATTGAGCGTTGCAAAGTTCCTATTTTAACTTACCATTTGGCATTTCGTCTTTCTATCTATCCGGATGTTTGTTCCTCTATAACTTTCAAATGAGTTAACCAATTTTGATAAAATTTATCCGTGACATTCTTTGAACCTAGGCTGAACCACTTATTTACATGATTTCTAAATCTCTTTATAAGTTTCAAAATGGTTTCTCCTACAAAATTTGTTTTATCTTCTTTTTTCTCCCCACGATAACAATAATACGCGTTGACCAATTTAAGAAAAAAATTGTTCCGGGAAGTTCTTTTTAACTAGGATGGATACATCATTTACAAGGTTTTTCGATTTGTTCATCGATTTCATAATTATGGCTGTTCAAAACTGTGTACATACGCTTATTTCACGATAACTGCCAAATGTGTGAATAAATTTTAATAAAATTAGTCCGGGACATTCTTGGAACCTGGGGCGAAAGATCTAAACTCCATTCACGGTAGGATTTACTCTCTGAAAGGTCTTTTTTCCTACCAATATTTTACTATATAATAGATTTCTGGTAGGGAAAAAGGCCTTTCAGAAAACAATTCCTACGGTAAATGGACTTTACCTACACTACATTTAGCCTGAAAGGTAGTAAGTAGACTTAGATGTACAAATTACATTACGACCCGATCTTATAAGCTATCATAGTGGAATAATGCAAGGTAAGCTAGCAACTTTACATAGTAAAAGAGATGCACATAGTTTTTAAACCGGTAATCTGTTTCAATATGCTGGCCACCCGTGTGGTGTTTTTTGTTCAACAGCTCATATCAACGTGATTTGAATTTAAAATTCCAAGCACTCAATCGAGTATCTGGGACGTATTATGTTAAATTTAGTCATATCGCAAGACTGACGTCTTAAACTCCGTGATCAATGGTTAGCCTTTATTAATATTATATCAACTTGAATCCAAATATAATTAATTCTTAAGATTGTAATAACGATAATGATATGACATAATTATTGACGCGATGTACCTGACATTTTCCGAATGGGGGAAGTGAAGTCTATTGTTCACAGAACTACTGGTAACCAATATAATATTTTAATATCTTTTTAAGCGTATAACCGGAACGGTTAGTAAGACGCGGTGCTTAATATTATTATTAATATCTTTTTAAACATTTTGATCGTTCCCAATACGAATTTTCTTTCATATATTTTGTGGCCAACCTGGTCCCCCCCAAAAAACTATCCTCCCTATTCTTATTATCTAATTAACTACCCGTATGTCAAACTTACTAGGTAAAATAGTGTGTTACATTTTAAGGGCAGAGGGAAGGGGGGAATGCATTACACACATTTTCCAGAGCAACAACTTGGACCCTAACAAATATTTTTTTAAATTTAATTTAAACATGACAGATTGTTCTTTTAACGTTAATCTAAAGTGCATTAGGAACGATCTTAATTTCTGCGATCTGTGAGACAATCCTAACTCAAATTTGAGTTAAAATTGGACTCTCCCCCGTGTAACCCTCATTTATTTGCTACTTCACATTATGACACTTTTATTTAAATTATTGTTATGTCGCAAAACACAAGCTTTATTATCGGATTAACAGGACGAAATACTTTAGAAATGTTGTTAGTGTGTGTCTCATTGGATTCGCCCAGAGTTTAATTTCAGTTTCTCTAATAATAAAACTAGACATCCCACTGATGTGGCCACATTAAAATATACGTATATTTATTAATTATTCTATTACATATCATGGTATTACAAAGTATATTAGTTCACATTTGTAAAGTTGATTAGTAAAAAATAATAATATAAATGTCCGGTATTCTGTTGTCTGTTATGCGTTCACTAAAATGGGAGGGGTTGAAACAAGGGATGAACATTGTTTTGAATAAGTTTAGAGCAGACCATACATAGCTTTTATTTATAGTTTATTTTTTAGTATGAGAGTAACACAAAATTTCGTATATTTGTGTAATAATCTACTGGTAAATATAATTGAGAAAATTGGTGAAATCTCGCTTGTTTATACAATCAGAATCGGGGACGATTTAATTAATAATTACGTTAGAACTTGTTATTTAAACACTGAAATGCGCCGGAATTTAATTAAATATCTATAGCAAAAGTGTATATGGCAACTTCAGGTGAATCTCATTAGTTTTAATCGTGTTTGTGTGCAGTTAATCAATTTTCTGAACTGTGTCTAATTAAGGTGAGGTGCATTGAAATTGTTACAGACGGGTTGGATTCAAATATAAATAAAATGTATAAGTATTTCGTATAATATATTAAATTAAGTAGTATTATGTGTGCATAGAAATATCTGTTTTTTTAAACGTAAATTTATTCTTTTTCTCACGGCCAACGTATTTCATTATTGAGACTAGCCAACACCAAATTATTACTTTAAAATTAAGATATTTTTTTATCTATACGTTTTGTAATGATACTCAACCGTTATTTAAGTATAATCTATTCAGGACCAATTCATTTGTTAATTTTAATGATAGAGTGTGTGAATTTTGTTTAGTCAGGTCATAATTATATAGAACCTATTATTTAAATAAACTGGTCTACCAAGTTATTTATATTTCTCCTTATACTTTAATAACCCAGATTTTAAATTTAATACGTTTTACGCTCTATTCGGATGTTTTATGTGCGGGTTTATAGTCTCTTGTTTCTATATAAAATAATTTCAAGGGTTTACTATATAATATATGGTGGCCATACTTTTTTTAAACATGGTGTGCCATATTTATATCTACAAAAAAAGGATGTAGATAGAGAACAATAATAGAGAGAGAGAGAGAGAGAGATAAAAAGGTTGAAACACAACTTTTTTTTATTATCAAAACTCACTTTTCATTGCTAATTCAAAGTATTATTATTATTTAGCACCGCGTCTTACTACCCGTTCCGGTTATAGGTTTTAAGTACTAACTACGCTAATGGATAAGGAATTGGGAAGGTTGAATTAGAAGAAGTGAAACCCGTATTTGCGTGGAAGGAGAGTGGAAAGCCATTTAGGAAAAAACAACCTAGATTCGAATCTCGATCTCCCAGTCTTCAGCAGTCGAGCTCAACACGACTAGCGCGTTAGCCAACTACGCCGCCGAGGCGGGTAATTCAAAGTAACAAGATTTCATCCATCAAGTCAAATAATACCTAAAAGAACACTAGTTTCTTCATAAATTTTAACAAAAAAATATTAATGTCAAGAAAAACTCTTAATCTTACAGTAACTTAACTATATTTTAAAAAAAAGAGTAAAACTTAGGTACCTGTAGGGCCTACTTTCTTACATTTCCATGGAAATTTATAAACATAGCATAATTATTTGACAGAAGCGTTAATTATTGTCGTGGCAAAAGATAATTGGCAAATAAAACTTCTCGGAAAATAAAACTCAAGGGTCAAGTTCCTTGCGCTCAGCGCACGTCAGTTTGAAATATTATTTTTTCTAACTTTAAAAAGAAATACCTTTGAAGTACTTTGTTAAAAACCAGAACCTATGGCTGTCCCATCACATATTCTGTAAGACAATAGGGCATCACCACAAAAAAACAGTACTGTCCTGTAAAAAAAAAATCGTATTGCGTGACAACTTTCACAAAAACCTTTTGATGAAATAACTGTAAGCTTACCTCTCTTTCAGAGTACTAAGCTGAGAAAGTAAAAGAAAGAAGGCATGACTACACTAGTTTGTATTGTTACACAACAGAGAGGCTAGATTACACTAGTCTGTAGAAATGTCACTCTCACGTTGTTTGGTTTTTTTTAAACTTTATTTAAGGTATTTAACGTGAATTTTTTGAACCTACTGATTATATGAGCACACGAGAATCTCTTATGAGCCAGCGTGAAAGAACCTACCGATTTTGCCGGAAAGTTCACCCCTCCCCCTCCCCCCTCATACCTTCCAGGGTTCTTTCACATGCCACAATCGACATGAGACCGACGGCTTCACTTCCCCTCCGAAGGAAGTTGTGCTACAGATTTTTATCGCTCAAGAAAGATCCAGGCTGGGTTTGAACCCACGAACATTGGGTTCTTGGTCAAAAACATTACCCCGTTGGGACACCCGAGGTCAACTGTTTCATTTAATAAACCATATTTTAGTCGAAAGTGATTCCTAATTTTTCCGGCAATATTCATTGCACATTTTGTATTCTTTTATGTGGGTAATATGAACCAATCCAACCGGTAACGTTTGGTTGCGTGTGTTTGAATAATCCGGGAACCCGTTTCACCGGCCGGACAGTCACGAGTCAAGGCGTCACTCTCTTGTTAGACTGACCTGATGATGACAGGGAGATTGCGGTTAGAATCCCGGTAGGGTCTGCTTAGGGTGGCTTTATCTAAATGGTTTTACACTCTCCTTCCACGAAAACGCGGGTATATTACCTCTAAGCAGCTTCCTTCCTCTTCCCTACCCCATCAGAGTAAGTATAATATTTGTTTATATATTGAACCGGTAATAGTAATAATAATAATATTTAGCACCGCGTCTTACTACCCGTTCGGGTTATAAGCTTTAAGTACTAATTACGCTAGTGGATTAGGAATTAGGAATGTTGAATTAGAGGAAGTGAACCCGCATTTGCGTGGAGGGAGAGTGGAAAACCATTTAGGAAAAACCTCCCTCAGTTCACCCGACCGAGATTCGAATCTCGATCTCCCCGTCCTCAGAAGTCGAGCTCAACACGACTAGCAGCGCGTTAGCCAACTACGCCACCGAGGTGGGTAACAGGTAGTAAGGTGCGGTGATTAAAATATATATTTAACATTTTGCTCATTACGACTTTGTATGAAGAACTTTTTTTTAAAAGGAAGTGTACGCTGCATTGGCTGTTTAAAAAAATAAATCACATATGAAAAAGCTCCCCGATTGCACCCAGCCTTTGCCACCCTATCAACAGCCTTTTGACCAATCGTGAACCTGACGCCTAAGACCAGCGATTTTTTTTTTTTAACTTTTTCAACTCAGTGGCACACTGAACAANTTTTTTTTTTAACTTTTTCAACTCGGTGGCACACTGAACAATACGATAACATGATCAAGACACACCATCAATTTTTTAAGGAGATAATTCTTATTATTAAAAAAACAAGTATTATGATTGTGTTTAAAAGTTCAATAGCTAAAATTCTAAAATAATTATGTTTTTTAATAAGTAATGTTAATCATAGATTTAAAAAATATTTATTTTTGCTCATTTTTTTCCTCGCTTTGTGTGTGTGTTCTTCCTTCATATTCCCGTTACACACCTACTGACCTTTCACGGCACACCAGTTAAAAACGTTGCATTAAACCATGTGACCACAGGTGTGAATATTAATTATCTTATATATTCCTCTTTGAATGAAAGCGTTTAAGAGTTTTTAATAAAAACATAACATCCATCCAGCAGGGAGTAACATTGGGGCATGATGGGTATAGTGGCCACGCCCTCAATATGGCCGCGCACGCACCGGGTGTCAGCTCCCCCCTCCCCCCTTCTTAACCGCCGCTCCACACACACACTTCCGGTGAAAAAATGGGTTGTGGAAGCAGGTAAGTTTAAACTTTTGACCCTTTCGTTAAGCTGCAGTTATTGGGAAAAATTTTAAGCCCTAAAATTAAAACAATTAAAAATACACATCTTCTAAAAAAATATATGGTATATTTTAAAAAGGTCAAGAGTAAAATCATATAGTAAAATATACATTGTTTCCATTTTTAATACAAATAATAATATACTAGAAATAGTTTAATTTACACTAAAACTTAAAATATAGTCCCAATAGTTAATTTGGTGAGGCATATTATATATAATAATCCTTTCCCCTCAAAATGAAACGCCATACAGGGAGAATAATAGTAATAGAGCCTACTCCAATTAAATCTCTCTAAGGCCCACGTTGCCGGCGTTTAGGAATAACACGTTAGTTAAGAAGAGGTTTGCTATTTCAAGATATGGCGATAGATATCAACCTTTACTTAGAGAATTAAAAACTTCGCATTATAAAGTTTGATAATTTTGATAACACCCAGGAAAGATTAAATCTGTTAATTTTCAACTAAATCTCACGCGAATTGTAACATTTTCTGAGATCAATTCAAAATGGGGAAACAAAGATCTAGCTTTTCTCAAACCAATGAAGTAAGCCTAGTTCATTAAGATTATAACAGAATATTCTGAGATAATTTAGGATTGGTACAGTTGTTTATAATATATATAGAGAAAAATCCATTCCCAAATGTACTGAATTATATTCATGTAAGTTTATCGTGGTCTAAAACTATTGTTAGAAAGAAAATATGTCGACCTTGCACATTAAGAGCAGCGTGCATGATACCAGGCCCAACTCAGCTCCCGGCTCGCGCGAGGTATTATGGGAGTAAAAGGGGAAAAAGAAAACACCTACAATATGCCAGAAATGTGTGCAGTGCATTCGTATTTGAACGATTACTCGAAATTTCCCGCGGTGATGACGGGGGACAAGGCGACAAAGTTTCTTGTTAATAACTACAGTATATCTCTATTATGACAGAATGAAGATTTGTGTACAGTTCTTAGCTGTGAAGACATTATAAAATGGACAACCGAGTTTTCAATGCAGTTTTTTATCCTAAAATAATTTAATATTTCAACAATGTTCTGGGTGACCTGGCGGTCTAGGGGTAAGGTGTCAGACTTCTATGCTGGCGTCCGGGGTTCAATCCTCGGTCCCAGCACAGATTTATCTGATTACCAAACCCTTCCTTCACCTCTGACAAGACATCTTGTGAATGTGGGGAATGCCAGGCCTCCACCGTGGTTCGGATTCCACGTTAAACTGTAGGTCCTTCATTTCATCTCACAATCACCCTACCCACCCTACCATGACACATTAGCGTAAGTGCGTATAACCCGAACGGTTAGTAAGACGCGGTGCTGCTAATAATAATAATAATAATAATAATAATAATAATAATAATAATAATAACAATGTTCTGTATTAGGAACTTTTATTAATTACTCTTTATCTCCATTATTGTTTAATCAGAGATGATCCCCGTGCAATAGTGTTTGTGCAAATCTACGATTTTTAGCCGACTGTATCACAGAGTTGATGGGCGTGTGGTGCACGCTTTTAAGTGCTCGTCCTTGGGATCCGATGTTCGTGGGTTCTAACCCAGCTGGGGTCAACGTTTTTTTTTCTTGACCGGTAAAATTCCGTAACACAACTTCCTTACGATTTACTCTTAAGGTTTATATGACAGAGATAACTCAAAAGTACACACTCATCCCTTTTTTTTATAGCACCGCACCTTACTACCCGTTCGGTTTATACGCTAAAGTACTAATTACGCTAATAGTTTTTAGGGATTTGGAACGTTATATGTAGATGAAGTGCACCTT
The DNA here is from genome assembly GCA_902141385.1 of Timema californicum. Lineage (NCBI taxonomy): Eukaryota > Metazoa > Arthropoda > Insecta > Phasmatodea > Timematidae > Timema > Timema californicum. The sequence continues at coordinate 10,842 of CABFOW010007791.1, read as the reverse complement.
CATTTACGAGGAGAGATAATGTAAAACAGATTTGAAAAAAAAACAACTCGGTACGCCCGACCGAGATTCGAACCTCTGTCTCCCGTCATCAGCAGTCTAGCATACTGCAAGAGTAGCACCTTAGACCCACGCGGCCACTGAAGTGGCTTTCAATATTCTTGAAAGAGGATTTTTAAAAACATGTGTGTAAAACCAGCCTTGTGATTCGAACCGTGACCTCCACACTCTAAAACATCGGTACGAGACCAAGAGTACCACATCGGCAACCCAACGGTCATCGGTATGTGAAAGGACAAAGTAGAAACTATTTCCCCTCCTTTAGTTTATAAAAAAAAGCCGAATTATAAACAGTGAGGAACCACTAATTTAGTCCCGGAAGTGAGCATTTGTGTGTGTAAAAACAAAAAAAAAAACGCAACAGTGTGCTAGTGTCTCGTAGCATGACTGCCTGTCATACGATGGATGGAAGCTAATCACACACACATAACAATGTGCCTTCCCTTCCCCTCCCCCCCACTTCTCCTATCCCTCCCCTTACACCCGGGTTAAAAAAAAAGACAACACCAAGGGTTTAAAAATAGCCTCTCCGCGTGTAAACATTGGGCTAGAAGCCAGCGATGCGGTGTTGCCACATCGATCCTTCCAGTAGACACTGGAGAGTGTGGAGTTTCATCGTGTGTGTGTTTTTTTACCTAAATTCTTTCTCCTTAAAAAATTACATTTTATTTTGTTTTAGAGATTTATTTATAGTTTGATTTATTAAATAATCCATGTTTAATAAAAACTGGTCATTTAACAATCAGTGAATAAACACGTGTTAATCCTGACCTTTCGAGTCGGTACTTTGTTTAACAGGTTGAAAATCTCGACGACTTTGTAGTAATTGTGTAGTCTAATTTCATTCACAAAACTTAGACGCTCCAGCTCCATTAAACACAATGTAACTATTTATTTTTTCAAACAAGTTTACGTACATTCCAATTTTCTTAGAAAACGAGCCTTCCTTTAATCTGACACCTAGGGGGGGAAAAAAGGTTAATAGATTTACTTTCAAGTATTCATATATGGGTGACCTGGTGGTCTAGAGGTAAGGTGTCGGACTTCTGTTGCTGGGGGTCCGGGGTTCAATCCTCGGTCCTGGTACAGATTTATCTGATTACCAAACCCTTCCTTCACCTCTGACAAGACGTGTATTAATCATAACTGGTGAATGTGTGGAATGCCAGACCTCCACCGTGGTTCGGATTCAACGTTAAACTGTAGGTCTTCCATTTCATCTCACAATCCCCCTACCATTACACATAAGAGTAAGTGCGTATAACCCTAACAGGTAGTAAGATGCAGTGATGATGATGATAATAATAAAAGTATCCATACGTCAAGTCATGTAATATGCAGCTCTCTTTTTTGGTAGAAATAATCAATACCTTTTAAAAAAAATATGTTGACCACAGTAAATATGATAGCATTTGGTAAAATTCTCTCTATATTTCAATTCGTAATAAAATCGAGAAATAGGTGCTTTTAAATGGGTAATACAAAATATATCCTTTATCAATTTGTTTTTATATTCGTGTGTTTGGACAGTGTAAAAGATAAGTGATAGCATATGGTACAAGAACTTATACTTTGAGTTCCCCTACGATTGAATATTTGAGGCAGCTTTTAGAAAACACTAAAATATTGTGGTCGACATTAATACCTTTTTTTATTTTGGTAATTTTATTTTGTAGGTAATTATAATACAGCTACATATCACGTGGTGATATCAATAATGAATTAATTAAATATATTTAGCACCGCGTCTTACTACCCGTTCGGGTTATACGCTTTAAGTACTAATTACGCTAATGGATTAGGATTTGGGAAGGTTGAATTAGATTAAGTGAACCTGCATTTGCGTGGAAGGAGAGTGGAAAACCATTTAGGAAAAGCCACCCCCAGTTCACCCGACCGAGATTCGAACCTCGGATCTCCCCGTCCTCAGCAGTCGAGCTCAACACGACAAGCGCGTTAGCCAACTACGCCACCGAGGCGGGTGGTGATATCAACAGTTGTTGAATTTGACGAAAACTTTTTCTATTCGTTTAAAAGGTGTCTCATCTATTACCGCTGTGCTCATAACAGGTATTCAAGAGGGGTTGATATTATCATGTGAAGAAAATTACTCTATGCTTCTTCTAGAGCAATATTTTATTTATTTTAGAAAAAAAAGTTTTGCTATAAAAATTGAAAAAAAAAACAATGGTCTTTTCTCGTGTTTATTATATCCACATCTTAATGCCGCGATTTCTATAATTATGATATTGTAAAAAATATTTAATAAGAGTCCCATGATTTTCTTTTAATGTAGTCTTTGCGACAACATGTTATTAATTTGACGAATTTGTCGTCTTTCAAATTAATTAATTTTTTTAGCAAATTAAAGACTAATAAAGGGCAGTAGTTAAATCCTAATCATCCAAAAACGATTGACATAACAAAAATAATTAATTAAAAAAAACCAAAATTAACATTTAAAAAATCAAAATAACTTAGGCTTAAATATTTGATAGTAATATTAATTATTCCATTTCATTTCCCTATATTATAGTGTATAATAAATTATAATATGTTCTTGAATGTATAAATTACGGTCAAAAATTATGTTGGTAGCGTTTTTATTTTTAAATTCAAAATAAAGTTAAAATCGTTAAATATAAATCAACTTCGGGTACCTATTTTAGTTTTCAGCCCATATTTTTTTTAGTCCGCTTCTTACTACCGATCTGAACCACACCACTTGAGTAAGGATACGGAAGTCGGAGATTTCTAGAAGAAATATAGTCTACCCACTTTAGCGTGGTGGAGAATTTGAAAAAAAAACAAAAAAAAACTCATTAGTAATTGCATCCCACTCGTATTCGTACCCCAACCCTATCGTGACTGGAAAAAGAGACAATAGATTTTACATTATTTTTTGTTTGTGGTCAACCCTAACATTTTACTATATTATTATTATATACTGAAAATTGACACCTAGACACGGGAATAGAACCCGGGACCTTTGGATTAGTACACCACTGAGCTATCCAGGAATCATCCCGTGCTCATGCTAATTTTTCACTCAAAACTTAAGGCAGAGTCTATGATGGACGTGCGGAGATCGTCGGCCACTAATGTGTGATTTTATTAAGATCACGAGCTATCAGATAACGCAGCCACCTTCGACTCGGTAGTTGGCTTCATGCTGTTACTTTTACAATTATTATAATAAATATGACTGAAGAATGACCCTGAACACGGGACGAATCCTGGATAGCTCAGTGGGAAAAGCATTGGCGTACTAAGCCAAAGGTCCCGGGTTCGATCCCCGTGACCAGGTGTCATTTTTAAATTTTCAGAATATGATATCTATATGGAGTAATCCTCACTAAAATGCATAAATAATAGCTTTGGCTATTTGATTCATTTATAATATTATTATTATTGGTATTGATAATATATTAAAAAGTGATGGCTTAGGGAGTATCGCGTGTCTTGACGTATTTAATACCTGATAGTAGATCTAGTCATCTGAAAACTGGACTGCAAACAATCTTGACTTTTAGTCAGCGTTCTCAGTGTCTAGTCTTGGGCTGAGTGTGACTTTTGTGGTCTGTGAGCTCTACAAGCCGGCTCTTGGTCTCTCTACCAGCCAACAACTTGGCGGCCCTGCCTGCCAGAGGCCGTGTTGCCAAGTTTACCAGCCACCCAACAAGAACTGGAGACGACCCTTGCCACGGAGCGCCACGCCGCGCCTTTCATTCGTCAATTCTGTGCGCTGGGTTCCTCTCCTTTCAATGAATATTGTCCATCCCATTGGGCTCTTTTCCAAACTGCACCAACATTATCCCCCTTCAAGTGTCATCGTAAAGTGTGTGTGTGTGTGTGTGTGTGATGCGTAGTTTTGGGGAAGCGCAGGTCATAAATAGTTTTAAGCGAAGATACTGAATCATGCGCAGTTTTTCACCACAGGAAAATGGAACAGGCATTTCCACGACTTGGGGGGAAAAAAGTTTTGTTTTGAAAATAGAAAGTGGTTTTAATTTAATGCATTTTAAATACATATAACAATTACGCTCGATTGCTAGATTATAATAGTCCGACTTTAAAAGTTTTAAACATATCCCAACCAATTTTTGATATCTATTTTCTTTGTGACAAACTATTCTTAAATAAGGACGAATGCAATTAACGTGTCAATGCTAGTAATTTTTTGTGGTAGCTACTTTTATGTAAATTTACGTGATAGCTACCATCATTATTTGAGATCTATTGTTTATCTGATGAAGTAATACGGGAGTGTAGGGGACGCGAGAAAAGATCATGTTTTTGCAGTTTTGACAACAAAACTTCTATTTGGTTAGAGTGATTCTCCTCCCAAATATTTTTGAAAATTGGATGCTTTCAGAAAGTATTTGGAGAGGTCTTATCTCGAAAATTCTTCAAAATTACGTGTATCTAAAAACTGTTAGGAGTGGTCTTCCCTTTTAAGACATTTTTTGAAATCTAGATTGCCCTAGACTTTTGAGAGTGATACTCACCTGATATTTTTCTGACAGATCTAAAAGCTATTTGAATTGGTCTTCTACGAAAAATGTTTGAAAATTGAATGTATTTAAAAGTCATTTGGAGTTTGATTTAAGACCATATTTTCAGTTTGATATTCGATAGTATCACGTCCTATTACCAACCTAATCTCAGATTTTTTTTCGTCGGCCACCCTTGGTACAACCTCCCGACCACCTCATATATATATCAAACCAGACAAGACGAACTTTACTTTTAGTCTGCGTGCCCACCAGTGCGTTCATTTGTTTCGCCTAATCGGCTGGTTCTATACCGAAAAATACTCCTGGGAATCCGCTTCGATGTCCGCATGGTTTAACGCGCTACTCTCGCAGTAGACTAGACTGCCAATGACGGGTATTATTATTATCATCATCATTATTATTATCATCACAAAGTCTTACTACCCGTTCGGGTTATGCGCACTTACACTACTATTATTATTATTATTAGCACCGCGTCTTACCGAGGATTGAACCCTAGACCCCAGCACACAAGTCCGACACCTTAGCCCTAGACCGCCATGTCACCCTGATGACGGGAAGATCGAGGTTCGAATCTCGGTCGAATGTGCTGAGTTTTATTTTCCAAAATAGTTTTTCACTCTTCTTCCACGCAAATGTGGGTACACTTCTTTTAATACAACCTTCTTTATCACTAAAATTACTAGCGTAATCAGTACATAAGCGTATAAAAACTGAATGGGTATTAGGACGTGGTGCTAAAAAAAAAAGGACACGCCTGGGCATTGGTTGAAAACTCTGAAGATGTTGCAAGCCTACGCACTGCTCTTTGTCGCCACATGACCTACCCCTAGAGCCAGTTCCCCCCCTCCCCCCTTCTTTTAAATGGCTTCTTTGCCCTGGAGGGTCGCTCTGTTCTACGTGACTAGTAACTTACACCGCCCGCAAAGCTTACTACACACACCCTGTCTTCTTGAGCTAGGCTTGTGACGCAACGCTTCTTTTGATTTCAAACTCTATGTTCTTTTTTATTTATTGTTATGTGGAACACCTATCGTAAGGTCATTTGACCTTCAACACTTAATTGCACGATACATTAATTTCAAATCATTGATTCACTATTTATATATTGTTAAAATTATTCGCTAAAACAATATACACCTATTAAAATCATACAACAAAATTGCGATTGTTGGATGAACGTAAGATGGGAATTTATAGAAGGCGAGTTATTGACAGTATTTTTGCCTTTTTTTGGTCAAAACATTTTTCTGGTCAAAAGAAATAAAATAATTCTCCAGTAGAAACATGAGAGTTTAATTTTCTTTACATGGTGATATCAACAGTTTTTGAATATCTACATCAAGGGTGTCCTGGAATTTAATGAACACTTTATCTCCTCATTTATAAAGTTTATCATCAAATTCTACTGTGATCATGACAGATTTTCAAGAACAGTTGATATCACCATGTGAAGAAAACTAGACTCTTATGTTCGTATTGAAGCAATATTTGATTTCGTTTTGCTATAAAAACTGCAAAAACATTGCCCTTAGAGACCGCCTATATCAGGGGTAGGGAACATTTGATATTGGGGAAGGCCGCATATGTCTCTTCACGGATCTCTCGCAAATACTCACAATTCATATATAATACATTTCACCAAAATTATAAAGACGCACGTTACCTGAATATAAGTAAATTCATTTTTAATAACCTATATAGGAGCGAATGGTTTTTTTAGTTGTTTTTATTCAACAAGGATGCCTTTTATTATTTATATAGGCCATTTACTATACAGGATGTGTTTTAATTGGTGTCAAATATTTTAGGGGCGTATTCCCATCATCCAAACACTAAGAAAAGGGCACATATTCATGGGTCTGGAAACAGTTTTCGGGTTATTTAAGGTTTTCTTCAAAGATAGATTTGTTGTGTGTTATCCATCGAATGACCTGCTTTATCGATGGATTTGAACCCAATGAATATTTATCTTTGGGGACATTTAAGTCCATTGTTTCTCAACTTCTGCTTCCGATGTCGAAGTTTTAAGAGAGTGTATTGTAAATGGACGTGAGCAAATACGTAACATTCCAGATATTGTCAATAGAGTGCGACAAAGCATATAACAAAGATTATTAGAATGCATTGAAGAAATTTTCCATCTTCTTGTGTTTTTGGTTGTTTCTGTTAAACTTTGTCTTGTTTACCTATTTTTTTTAGATTGTTTATTAATCAAATAATAAAATTTCTCTGACCCCAGTAACTAAGAATTTTTAAAGCCATGTTTTTATTAAGAGTTTCTTAATGTTTGGTTTTTGGGAATACCCCACTAGAATATTTGACAGTAATTAAAAGTACACCTAGTGTATATTCGTAAAGGAACACTTTAAAAATAAGTGCACAGTATAAAATATGTGACAAAAACAGTTACATATAAAAGCATTATATAAGGATTTTAAAACCTAATAGAAAATCACTCAAGAATGTAGTTCTACAAAGTAAACAAATATTTCGACAGGATAATTAAAAAAATCACTTCATTTTATTATATTTTTAGTAAACAATATGTATAATTTATAAATGATGAGACATAATCAACACAATGTGTGAAAGGGCCACACCGAAAACGTCAAAAGGTCACAGGACCCCTTCGCCCCCCCCCCCCGGCCCTCCCCTTACAATATCTCTGGGATAGTTGGACCAAAGAGTAGCCGTCCGGGGTTGGAGATTTTTATTTAGACTGGAAGATCAAATATTTTTTCATCTTATAATTTAAAAAAAAATTAGTTTCCAATTGTTTAAATGAAACCATTGCGTTTTTATTTCCACTGCGTCGCACAATCGGTTTAAGTTGTATGAAAGATTGTTTTTATTAGCACCTTGTCTTACTACCCGTTTGGCCTATACTCTTATGTACTAATTACGCCAATGGTTTGTGATTTGGAAGGTAATATATAGCTAAAGTGTACCTTCATTTTCGTAGAGGGAGAGTAGAAAAGCATTTTGAAAAAATTCAGTACAACCGACAGGGGTTCAAACCCTCGATCGATCTTTCATAGGCAGTCTAGTCTACTATGAGAGTAGCGCGTTAGACCATGCGGCCACTGAAGCAGGTATGTATTAATTACGCCAATGTGATTGGGATGGGAAGGTATAATTTAGATTAAATGTACCTGCATTTGCATGGAAGGAAACTTGTGGACACTATTGGGAGGGAGGGGGGTGAAGCTCAATACAACCTGCCAGAATTCATACCCTGACAACCCCGTCACAAAAAACTGGACTAAATGAGCCAGATATTTAAACCGCATATCCACCGGTGCAGGTAAACTAAAGCTATCTAGATATTCAAAATTTTAAAGTTCTCACTTCAATTTAAATTTCACCTAAGAATATTTATACCAGAAATATTATCTAATGAGTTTAAGCCATAACAGTGATTCTAGTTACTTTCTCATAATCAACGACTGCAGCGCTTAGCGGTTGAGTACAAAAGTGTCCTTAACGTCAGGTTTCCCCGGGCTGCGGTAGGCCAGATAATTATGTTTATATTTCATTATCACACTCAAAGCCTTTACGAATATATCCGCTTTCTCCAAGATTAAATTATCTAATAGGTTTACCGAAAACGTTTATTTTGCTAGTCCTAATTCTGAATCCGTTAGATAACCTTACCTTACCTTAGCCAAGCTAGTATCCAAACCCACGACAGACTGTGCAATGTTTTCATTTATCTATCCTACAGTAGCCCCATGGCTTCTTTGGTGCTGACTGACAGCTCACAGCTGACAGCTTTGAAAAGTAACCAGACCAAATTATGTATCCCTACACCGAACCATATGATCTGCAAAAACATGTGTTTGGTAGCTGTCACTTCTGACAGTCATCATTTAGGTATATACCTAAATTTTGACGGTCAGAAGTCAGCTGTGAACTTTCAGTTAGCACCAAAGAAGCCACGGGGCTACTGTAGCTGAAACAAACGGTGGTAGACCAAGCAAACCGTTTTCATTCGGCGAGCCCAGAATACACTGTAGGGCCTATTGATTTTACATCATTCTTATTGATAAATGGACGTCTTATGTCTTTTGGCATCACTTTTGCCCCTTTTGGTGGGGGGGGGGGGCCCTCCAGGTGGATTTTTAGGGGCGAACGC
>CABFOW010007790.1:0-17329 GCA_902141385.1 Timema californicum | reverse complement strand
ATATCATTATCTTCTTGATAAAAGAGAAAAATATAAATTTAAAGTTTAATATTGGGCTTGATCTCACCAATGAATTCGTCCATATTGAAACAGAACGAATTTCTGAAATTTGTTTCCCTTTATTAATTCTAACGTGTCCACAATTCGAAGATATAAATAATCTCTAGTTCTTGCCAAAATACTTAATTTTTCATTTGTGTTTTTGCACTTTACTTTCAAGCCATTGTTTCACTTTAAAAATAAATTTAGTTAGGAGCTATACATATTTTGCCCCATGTTAAAATAACTCCTAAGAAGACACTAATCTTCTTCTGAAAGTATTTCAAGAATCAAATTTGAAAACATTCTGCTATCTTCCAAGTCCAAAGAGAAAACTAATATATTAAAATAAAAGATAAAATGTTAGCTATTGAATAGAGATGAATATAAATTAAAATGCAAATTTAATATAAAGATTGAAATATACGACAATGAATATGGACAATGTTTCTTAAAATAATTAAATGTTTATTTTAATCTGTCAGAATTGAAATGCGCGCTAGTTTGGAGGTATTTACATAAAGTTTTATTTCTTACTTCTTTTACAATCGTGAAATCCACCACTCACTTGTTTGACAAATCTGCGCATGCGTTGAAATAAATCATCGCCAACATTGAAAATAAATAAAAAAGAGTTAACATATTTCTTTGAAGGATAATTAATATGTTTAATAAAATATAAGTGTCCTTACTTAGGTCAAAATTGCTTATTTAAATTATTTAAAACAGTGTTTTACGTTATTCCTTCCATTATTATTTGTCACACTGGTAAAACAGCGCGTTATGCTGCGGCCGAACTTTGAATTTCATAATTTCCAACGAAAAGAAATTGGAAATTATTTTCAAAATTAGGAAAATATAGGGTAATACACGGTAGGGTGGCAAATAACGTTAAATTACCCAATAAATTGACTGTTTGTATAATTATTTTTACTGAGAAAAAAAATCATTTTTCTAAATAACGATGACTTGTAAATGTGTACTCACCAGCATTTTCACAACTAAATTTTTTTTATCTCCTCTATTTACTACGTTGGCACATCAAAAAGAAAACAGGAGCTAAGAATCAGTGTTTTACGTTATTCCTTCCATTATTATTTGTCACACTGGTAACACAGCGCGTTATGCTGCGGCCGAACTTTGAATTTCATAATTTCCAACGAAAATAAATTGGAAACTATATTCAAAATTAGGAAAATATAGGGTAATACACGGTAGGGTCGCAAATTACGTTAAATTACCCAATAAATTGACTGTTTATATAATTATTTTTACTGAGAAAAAAAATCGTTTTTCTAAATAACGATGACTTGTAAATGTGTACCCACCAGCATTTTCACAACTAAATTTTTTTTATCTCCTCTATTTACTACGTTGGCACATCAAAAAGAAAACAGGAGCTAAGAAACCCCACAAAGAATAAAAAAACGACTTCAAGGGAGCTCTTCATATTTTTTCAGATTCAAAGTAAAACTAGATCCAGCGGTTGATGTCTGCCAGTATTTCTTTTTGCCTATCCTTCCTTTACTTCCCATGCCATTTCAAAGAGACACCTGTCACATGCTCCACACAGAGACTAAAGGAAATATATATTTATACGTGTATATATAAAAGAAATGCTGATGTTTGATTCTTCTATGTATTTTCTTTTATAATCTCACAGCTTTTCCATCTGACTTCAAAACCAATTACATGTCTCATCAGTTCTGCAGATATTGAACTACTACCTTCATTTTTTTTATTAATCAATCATTTGTTTAAAGAGCACTTCTATCTATCTTATTTGATAGCGTAGACACATTTGTAAAGTTTATTTTTTCTAAAATAAGTCACGGTTGGTGGGTTCTTGCTAATGTTGGCAAGGCTTGCTGATATTGTACTAGTGAACTGTTCCTTTCTCCCAATAGCGCAATTAGAAATTTAATTTGAGCTGGGCATCGCCTCAATTATTTATATACCTTCTTTCCCGCCGGAAATTTTAAGAACAATTTAATGCGTGTGATGGTACATATTTTGTACAGTACAGTAATTAATTGACTTTCTATTAGAAATTAAATTTTCCATTTGAAACCTCTTCAGCACTTTAGCTCAATGGTATTCAACCTTTGTTGTTCGTAAACCACCAGATATAATTTATCTTTAACTTAATACTCCCAAAGTTGTTGTTACTTAAAGCACGTTACTCATTTTCTACCATTTATATTGAAAATAAAATATATTGCATCTAAGGTAATGTATTAGATAGTTAGTTTTAAATAAGAAAACAAACAATGCTTATATAATACTGTTTTTAAATGTTACACACTCTTAAGATGTCTTCTAGTACACTAAGTTGAATACCACTGCTCTAGATTATGAGTGTAATTATATTGTTTTAAATTTTAACTATTATTATTGGCTATTTTATTGTCAGGGTAGAAATTGACCATTTACCCTCCAACCTCTTGGGTGTGTCTCAACCACCACCCCCAGGCCCACAATATCCCTTTAGATATTATATTTTATAAAACATTCTCAATAATGTTTAAAAGTAAGGAGTGGTTATAACGAAAGTTAAAACTTAGAAAAGTTTATCTAGAAAAATAGATAACAAATTAATTTATAAATTAAACAGTTAATTAGGTGATTGTTGTATTTAGTGAAATTAACAAATACTAAAATGTATAATTTAAATATAATTTTGATGAAGAAACATAGTCTAAGATATGAACATTTATATAAAATTATAATGCATAATCAACTAAAATATAAATCTCAACCGAGTTGATGAATACTCTAAGAGATAAACTAACACATTATAATATTAGTACAAAGATATATAATATAATATAATGTGGTACGAACAATGTTCTTAAGTCCAGATTTGTTGGGAGATTAAAAAATAAAAATTAGGTTAACATCTGCCAAACTGCCAAACAAATTAAATGAAGTGGTTATGTAATGTAAAATATTCTATGTCTTATCTGTGCCTTTGTCCCTTTACTTCTTTTTGATATCCAGCACTGGAAAGATGCTGAAGTACTTCATTCCGAATGTTTCGGTACTATGGTACCATAATCATGGATATTATGTCGTTGTGAAAAACACGATGTGTTGTTTCAACGGCTAGATGGTTAATTCATGATGCATTATAATTTTATATAAATGCTCACTAACTTTCTTCATTAAAATTATATTAAAATTATACATTTTAAATCTTGTTAATTTCACTTAATATATATACCACTTTATTAACTGTTTGATTTATAAATTAATTTTTTATCTATTTTTCTAGATCAACTTATCAAAGTCTTAACTTTCACTTTAGATATGTTCCACCACACACTAAATAATGTAATGAATGAATGAATGTTTATTGGGTTTAATGGCAAGTTCGATACCGAATTGAAAGAAACAATTTACTAGTACAGTCTTTTTATCCTTGATTGTATTGGCAACAGACCACAATCTACCCTTGCACTTAAATATGTTCCATTTTATCAACAGGGAAACTAGGGTTTGCCTTCCAACCAGATTTTCTTGACTGGTCCTTACATCCTATTTTAAGGCGAATGGTGGTAGCTTTCTTTAAGAAATCACCCTTATCGTGCCATTATCTTGGATAACACCATAAAACTCACCAACGGGAAAGTAGTATTGTTACTTAAGTGTATTAATTCATTTAAAGATCTATCCTGCTATGAGCTGTGACGTGATCATCCAATATTTTCCATAAATACCTGAAACTTCTATGGACGGGAATAACGAACATATAGCTTGTAAAATAAACTCATCTGGGAGTGCAACGTATTAACAAGTAAATTGATATTTAAACAATGGTAGAGAATATTTATTAAAATTAAATCATTAAACTTTTTTAGTATTAATATACATGTCCGTATGACTTCAGCTTGCCCCTTTTGTAATGACGTAATACTTGTAACTGGGATCGATTAATGGTTAAATGTCTTGCTTTAGGCTCCTCTAGAGTCAATTTATGCTTCTATAACACTACAATTGATATTAAAATAATCCGCAACGGGCGCTTATGATCAAAAATGTGGGTACTTAAACATGATGGCTAACTCGGAGTGTACCACCAATTGGAGATATTTTTTTTAAAATATTTAAAAAATTTGTTTTGGTGTTCTGATTTTTTATCGAATATCATGAAAAATAATTTTTTTTTTTATGTTTTTAAGAAATTTCGACATGGTTGACTTCACGCTAATACAAATACCCCATCACAACAATGAATCTATATTAATTTATTTGGAAATGAGAAAAAATAAATATAAGTTTTAGAGATAGCTCCATGACATACTTTTAGAAAAAGAAGACGAGGCTCTCACCCACGTCCACAAAATTCTTTATAAATTATACATTCTAAGCTTTTGATATTGTAAAAAGAGTAAAAAAGTTTGAAAAGAATACGTTCCACCTTATTTTGAGACTAAAGTTAGGTATGTTTTAATTATTCCTTGTATTTCAATGGTATTTTCATTCATGACCCTGGAAACCTACTTGATTATTTTTGGCAATATCAAATCCATATTGATATTTGTGTAAATCCTCAATAAAACTTGCTATTACATAGTAAGCCACCTAGTCTTAGACTCACTAAGATTGCTAATAGATACTTAAGCCCAATTTTGAAAGATTCGCATGGATCTGTATTCACTAAAAAAGAGAAGGACCAGTTTGAGAGAAGATCTGTGTGGTTTATTTGTGCTCACTTAAGGGTCTTGAAAGCAGATAATTTGTTTCAATCTATTATTTACATATGGCAAAATTGAATTTTACTTTCACATATTGCCACGGCATTCCTTTCATTATGTAACACTAGCAATACTAGCCAATTCTAAATTAGTTCTACCCACCCCAATAATTCAATACATATAAACATCCTGCAATAGTAACACTAGCAAGAGTAGCTAGTCTACTTGAATACTAACCTCTCCGAGTAATTCCGATACTCATAGAAATCCTACAATATCTAAGATTACGAAACTTACTATGTCTAATATATGTGCTTTACTCACACATTGTATCTTCTGGCTTAGCACAAGTCCATGAACAACCTGCTCACACCAAATTCTAAAATGAAGAGAAGTCCTAACACTTTATGAATGATGCAGCAACAACATGTTCCAATAGAGGGATCAAGAAATACACTGATTGGCACGGCTGGTCTACATATGGGCTACTCACAATCTTGAACTGCAACTAACCGATGTCTGGTGTACGTGACTGATTGGGCGTACTTAGACTCAACAGCCAACTCACCAGATGTCCAGCGTACGTGTTTTGGGAACGAGGCAAGTTTGACTACCGACTCCAGCGTACGTGACTTGGTGTTGAGCTAAGTTTGGCAACTGCTAACCAGAGAGTTCTGTTGGCATGTGTTAGAAATGTTGCGTTTTAATTTTAATATGAAAACTCCCACCTCTTTACCCATCAACAAGACCTATATAACGAGTGAACTCAGCAAATATGATTGACTATTACATCCGACACTTCTACGAGAGGTCCTGGTATGGACTATTACACCCGAAACTTCCACGATAGGTCCTTGTATGGACTATTACATAAGACACTTCCACGAGAAGTCCTGTTCTGGACTTGGAAATAATCAGCTAGCATAGGGGACTATTATATCCGACAAGAGGTCCTTGTCTGGACTTGGACGTAATCACTCCAGGATGGCAATATATAAACTTTATGTATTTTAATTATTATTTAAAATGTAAACGACCTCTAATGGGTTTGAGTGTTTTGAACACATATATTAGTTATGTAATTGAAATCTTTCAGTGTAGGCGTTTGTAATTTCACACTAGTAGATTTATTTTTGAAAGTAGATTTGTTTATGAAACACTTAATTAGTTTTTTCCGCTTGGGCGTTAGTCTATTTGTAATTTTTGGAGATGATAATAGGTAGTCACTTGTGATTATTTTTCCTGGTAGGAATATTTAGTCTAAATATAATTTTTATTGATCTTGTAGTTACCAATAACTGATTGAACTTTAAAATTTGATAATGTTTCTTTTATAGGTAATATATTGTAAATTTATTTTCTTTGAGGAAAATATTAAAGTAATTCATTTTTGTTGGTTTAAAAGTTTTAAATTTAACATTTACCGATTGGTTTATTGAGAAACTACAAGTAGTCTAATGTAATATTACTTTATTTCTATAATAATGTTAAATGTTAACATGTTGGAATCTTCTCGATTACTTCAAAGGTGGGGAAAGTAATAGTCCCACGGAAGTTTAAGCTATTTCGGGAAGTAAGACATTTGTGTAATTTATAAATATCAGAATTTATATTTAAACCTAAATTTAATCTTAAATTTTAAATTTTTTAGTCTGAATTCACAATGGGGATTCAGGCGCGTTGTTAACCGTTTAAAAGAGGCTCCTTAAGCTCTTTATTACTATATTAACGTTTTTTTATTGTTATTGGGTCTCTTCCAGACTAATTCTTATAAATGAATAATTTACTTAGATATTTTAAGCTATATTCTCAAATGTACTGCACAAGTGCAATCTCTTCCATATTTATATGTTTTTCAACCCTCTTCAGTTTGCCTTGTGAGGCCATGTATTTCTTATTTACCTCTGATGGTTTGCCTTGAATAAATAATTCAAATTTTTCTTGAATTTGCAAATGTTCATATTTTTTGTTATACTAAATTCTTTATAATTTCCGTCTATCCTATTTTAGGCTATTATGTCAGTAGCTATAAGAAGTGGTGATCGTTAGAGTTATTTTAAAACAAAATGACATCAAACAAAATAAAATTAAATAGTTCTCAATATCTTAAGGTGGAATGGAAGAGGACGAGAGAAAAAGCCAGTAGTTTTGCAATTTATGTAAAATTATTTTGGCCAAAACAAATAAATCATTACTCCAGTACAAACATAAAATTTAATTTCCTTCACATGATGACTTCAACATTTCTTGAATATCTGTCAAGGGTGTTCTAGAACTTAATGACAACTTTTTCTCTTCATTTAAAAACTTGTTGGATAATGCTTCCATGCTCATGATGCATATTCAAGAATTGTTGATCTAAATTTGTGAAAAAAAAACTCAATGATTATACTGAAGAAATATTTGAATTATTTAAAAAAAAATGCAATTTAACTGCACGGACATTGTCAACCGGGCTGCTAGGTACGCAGCTCTCTATTGAAAGAAGATGGTTGCTATACAAAGAACAGACAAGAAGATCACTTGGGATCTTTATTTGGCCCTGACCCAAATCAGAAAAACTCAGACTCCAAACTAAGCAGTTATAACCACCAGAAAATTAAAGTGTGTAACCATTCAATATATTGGAAATTAGGGTTTTATTGATGAAGAGCCTAACAAATCCCATATAATAGATAAAGGCCCAAAGGCCATTTTATTATAAATTATAGTGGCCATTGGTTAACAAAATTTATTTTGTTGGTTGCAGACAATGCGCCATATCAATACTCCAACAAAATATATCGTGACGCGATAAATCTGCATAAGTAAATAATAATCATATTATGACGTTACAGTGGGCCAGAAACAATCACCGAGATTAAAGAACTTTTTTAATAATTTAACAGTACCAATTCAAATGCTTAAAGTTAAGGTTCGTGAGCCATAATCAATAAGAATTAAAGGCGGAAAAACATCCAATCGCCACCTCAAAATACCTAAACTATCCAAAGCTACCCATATATACAAATTGGACTTATATCTTATTAAATAGTCCGTACATATCTTACTTCCTGGCTAGTACACATCAACTAGTGACATTCTGCTCTTAACCATACTCCATGTTACTATACATACAAACAAAGTCAATCTTCCCATCTAACACCCGAGGGGCGGGAGTAACCTACGGATCAAAAGACATAATAACTTCCTAAATTATTTTCTTTCTTCTTTATAAAGCGTAGAAATATCAACCAATATTATATCCATCAAGACTCTCTACAATAGTTAGCCATGCAAACTATCGCGCAAAATGGTGCGATAAGATTGATTTATAATATTTAAATTTCAAACAAAATACCTAACCAGCCCTAAGAGGCTTAAGGTCATAAAATGCTAATAAGCTAAACAAATTTAATTATCTGACACTTAACTATAGTGTAATACCCATAAATAAATAAATATGCTGAGGCAATTTCTAATGAATCCCTACATTATTTATCAAGAGTTAGACTCGACCTTCAGTATTCCTATTAAGAATAACAAAAAAAAACCTATCCAACATAATATAAACTTACGAGTTGTAAGTCCTAATCCTAACAGCATCAAAGAATGCTATCTGCATGCTGATTACAAGCTTATATTCAATATTACCCAGCGGAAAAAATATGCGAGAGAGTTATTTCAAGTCCAATGATGTCATTCTCGACAAGTCATAACGTTGGGCTCTCCTTGACGCCTGCGCACAACGTCGAAAGAGCGTCAATTCGAGAGGTAGGGTTAAACACGTGATTGCGCAGAGCGACTTCATTCTTGTCTAAAGTGAACGGATGACGGTCCGGTGTGTGGATGAGTGCAGGATCAAAACACGGCACTGGTCTCCCGGTAAAACGGGGTAAGTGTATGTGCTTTGTAGGTGGTGGAGGTTAGGTGGCGTGGATGTTTGTAGCCACGGTACAACTGGCCCTTTCTTGCGTCCAATTCCATCCCAACTTAAGGGTCTTTGTATTCCACTAAATCCATAGAGGTATTGCTACTATACATGATATAGCTGGTAAATTTTAATTCGAGTTTTTTGAAAGTTTCTATAATTGTATTAATTGTGAAACAACATCTTTATACTACAAATAAAATCAATAATATTATTGTTTGAAACTCATTCAGAAGTTAGTGTTTTTTTTATTTAATTGCCAGACTAAGAAAGAAAACTATGGTATTATTTATACTTGCAGGTGACCTGGTGGTCTAGGGGTAAGGTGTCAGACTTCTGTGCTGGCGGCCGGGGTTCAATCCTCAGTCCTGGCACAGATTTNCTACCATTAAACATTAGCGTAAGTGCGTATAACCCGAACGGGTAGTAAGACGCGGTGCTAATAATAATAATTTATACTTGCTGCCGTTTTAATTATTGATTTATTATAAAGTAGCATATACTTTGACAACTAAATTGTTTTCACGTACTGGTCAAATAAAGAGTAATTTATGACGTAATGGTGAAATCACTGTATTTCTTGCCACCAACTTGCTCCCTTTTTGGTGAAATGAAAAATAGAACAAATCAATAAGGCGTATTTTTGGTGAAAATGTGTTCTATTTTTATCTTTGTGTGTAATAAGGTTTGCAGCAAAATCAAAACCTTATAGTTCATTAATATACAGGAATGAACATTTATTCATAAAATATACTTTCATAAATATCTATGTGAATTTACATTATCTTGATTTTAGAAAGGAACAACATATTCATAAACTATTTAATAATTTGTTTAACAATTTGTTATAGCTTGCTTATGTGAAGTTTTTAATATAATAATTAGTCCACTGCATCTTAGGTGGGGAATTTATTTAATCATCCTGACAGTAATATCATAGTGTCTATGATGCAACGAGACTTTAATTTATTGTTTTTTTGAATACCTCATCATATTATTTACAGGAGGGTACATTCTTTTGGGCCAGTATATTTATGTTCAGTCCTTAAAGTAATATCACAGAAAAAGGATTTCCCTAGGTAAGCCGCTGTACACCGGGGAAAGCATTTTTTTATATAATTATTAATATTTATTATGCCCTATGCGATTCAAGTAGTGGCTCCATATATTTAGCTAAACAAGGAAGAGATTTATTTATAAAGTAGATGTTGTGAATTTACTATGAAATTTTACCTTGCTAATTTTATTTTATTCCCCATAATATGCATAATATTATCATAATTTAAAATTGTTAGTATTTAAACTTATATTATCTAATTACCTTACACCAATAATGGCTTTAATGCAACAAAGAACTAGGTGAACATATTTAATAATACTTACCAACCAAGTATATATTGTATAATATTATTATATCTACGTAAATTTTAGGCTACATCAAGTTACTGCTGCTAGTGACAATTTGAGTATTGTACTTTATTATTCATAGGCATGATTAGCATACAATAATACTGCTAATATTATTAATACCAATAATCATTGGCATTTAACAACTCCAATCTTCAAATCTATTAGAAAGTTTCATTTTACAAGAATACTTGAGTCATTTTATATATTGGTATACAGGGTGTCCGGAAATTCGTGGATACGAACTGTACCACACAATTCTGGGCCCCTAACTTAGTAGAAAATACTCTTTGGTAAAAATACGTTAGGCTCTCAGTTCCTAAGAAAATCTACATGAAAGTTTTGGAAACAGTAGAAGAAAGAGGCTATATGGCAACGCTGTGCCTTACATTATGAGTTTGTGGTAAGGCGTAGGGTTGGATAAAGAGTCGAGCTCAGTTGTGTCAAACAGGCCATGGAGTACATACACGTAGAGTATTGGGACATAGCAATGGCCATGGGTGCATCAAACAGCCAAGCTGGACCTGCGGAACGATTGTGCGCTGATCGCTATCCCGACAGACGGCACTCAAGTGTAAAATTGTTTCACTGGTTGGAGTTGCGTTGTCGAGAGAATGTTCAAATGGGACCAGCACAGTGCGTGGATGCAGGATGGCCACGCAATGCGCGGACATTAAATCTTGAGGATGCTGTACTAACTGCTGTCCAACAGGCCCCAGGACGCAACACAGCACACATGAAATTGCGCGGGATATAAACGTATCAAAGTCAGCTGTACACCAGGCTCTGCATGATAAGGGCTACCACCCATACCATTACACCGCAACGCAGCATTTGCTGCCAGGTGGTCTTCCTTGCCGTGTAATGTTCTGCAAGTGGCTTCTGAAACAACATGAGGCGGATCGGAACTTAGTCAGTCACCTAATGTGGACCAATGAAGCTTGGTTATCGCGTGATGGTATGACTGACTCTCACAACAACCATATATGGGCACCTGCTAGCCCAAACACCACTCTATTTCGTGCTAATCAACAGTGATTCAGCATCAATGTATGAGCAGGTATTGTTGGGGACACACTTGTGGTCCTCAATTTGCTACCGGAGTGGCTGAATTCGCAATATTACCGTTTCTTCATTGCCACCATCTTACCTCGCCTGCTTGAGGACGTCCCATTGCTTGTGCGCCAGGATTTGAGGTTTCAATGTGACGGTGCCCCCGATCCCTATGCAGCAATAGGGAGCCGACTGCTACACAACACCTTCCCCCACAAGTAGATTGGGCGTGGGGGCCTGTGGAATGTCCACCGAGGTCACCAGACCTCACACCACTAGAATTATTTCTGTGTGCTCACTTAAAATCACTGGTTTACCTACCAGACGACCCTTCACAATCAGCCGAGGACATCATCGCGTGGTTACATGCCGCTATCATCACGGTTGACGTCCCCATGCATCAAACGTGCAAAAATTAATTTCTATGCGCAGAGAAAACTTTGAACACCTATAGTGAAGGTTTGACAATATTACAGCTGAGGTAACGTGCTATACTTAATGTGGTAATGTAAAATAAAGTATTTTTCTGTAATACCACGTCATTTTTCTCGAAAACTAAGGGCCTAACACATTTTTACCAAATAGTATTTTTTATTTATTTTAGGCCAGAAAATCGCGTGTTACAGTCCATATCCACGAATTTACGGACATCCTGTAATATGGCAAACTCTATAAACACTATGATCCAAGCTAATAAGCTATACAATAGCGGAATAATTCTATGTTATCTTATACCACGTCATTTTTCTCGAAAACTAAGGGCCTACACATTTTTACCAAATAGTATTTTTTATTTATTTTAGGCCAGAAAATCGCGTGGTACAGTCCATATCCACGAATTTACGGACATCCTGTAATATGGCAAACACTATAAACACTATGATCCAAGCTGATAAGCTATACAATAGCGGAATAATTCTATGTTATCTTCAGCCATATTCACATAAAAAGCTGACGGATAATGATTAAATTTGGGGAGAAATAAAAGTTCTTTAGCTGCGATTTGAGCTTTAAAAACGTGAGCACGAGACAAGAAACTTATGACCTCAATCGCAAATTTCATAGTTCGTTTCTTATAGGGATTCATTTATTTTGAGAAAATGAGGCCCATTTTTGTTCATTAGTAAATTCGTGACTTGGCGTCTGATGGGGGTTTATTCTAAACTTAAGGTAGGATCTATTACTAATAGCCATTTAATTTACAATACAACATAGACCTTATAATAAATCAAATATAAATTTAATACATTTTTTTTGAATAAGCTACATTTATTCTATTACTATTGCTAACAGTAATTTTACAAAATAAAATGCTAAGATAAAACCCATTTATTTCAAGTACTATTCTTGTCTTATTAAAAGGAGGAGTTATTTCTTCTATACATGTCAGTAAGTTTGACCCTAAACCAACTTTCGTTTCGTTGTATGGCATGATTAAACTGCTTCGTGTGTATTTCCTTTGTGCGTGGAAAATACGAAAGACTAGTATAAGAAATAAAAAATTGAAGGAAAAAGAAAATATAATTCTGACAAAAGTAGAAAATACATAAGGAGAAACCACAATCATAACAAATCATATCTTCTTTCAATTTTCATTCCTTTTGGAATCTTCGTGCGATGTGATGACGAGGGGTCCTTTCAAGAAATATAAAAGGAGTTTATTTGATTTACTCGGTTCCATGTCTATTTTATACACTTGCTTTTATGTTTCAAAAACCTAGTAAATGAAGGATAATACTAATTCATCCTTAGTAATAGAATTTGAAAACTTCACCGAAAGAATAATATTAAAAAATAAACCTTTTCACATATAATAATATATTAACATAATTATGACACAGAGTGTTAGGATAAAACAATCGTATGCTTATTAATTTAGTTTAAAAGAAGATGATAAAACTATTAATTGCTTCGAATTAAATTCAATATATATGAGTTATTATTATATTGGAAATTTAAATACGCACATTCTAAAAATGAATAATATTACGAAATGCAATGGTAAAAGAGTATATAAACTTCACTTAAGAATGTTTGGGGCAGTTTTGAATATGTTTTATTAATTTGTTATTATGGTCGAGATAAATTTTTGTGTGGTCTTTTGATTAATAATTTTTTATATATTAACATAATTATGACACAGAGTGTTAGGATAAAACAATCGTATGCTTATAAATTTAGTTTAAAAGAAGATGATAAAAATATTAATAGCTGCGAATTAAATTCAATATATATGAGTTATTATTATATTGAAAATTTAAATACTCACATTCTAAAAATGAATGATATAACGAAATGCAATGCTAAAAGCGTATATAAACTTCTCATAAGAATGTTTGGGACAATTTTGAATAAGGTTTATTAATTTGCTATTATGGTTGAGATAAATTTTTGTGTGGTCTTTTGATTAATCAATTTATTTTTAAAATAAACATTATTGGAAACTTATTATAATATTTTTACTGTCACGTCAGTAATATTTATTGAAGTTTAAATGATTTACCAGCTAAACATCAATAAACTATAATGCATTGATAATTTTATCAATACAAACAATTAATATTAATAAAGGTAGGCCTACCCAATAATAATTTTATTTTAGAATAAAAATAATTGCTATTCCCGAGGTCTAAAATGTATTTATAGCAATAAAACTAATATTTAAATTAATATAAAACTAGCTTAAAACCCCTTAAAGTCTATTTTGTATTTTTATATATATTCACTTGAAGTATTTATTTTGTACTTTATGAACTGACTGTATCAGCAAACGAGCTATAAACTAACTTAAATCTAGAACACACCCAGCATCCATACCCGCGTCGTTAATTCGTCACTGGGAAAGGGGAAGTCCACATTTAACCAATGCTACATTTCTCGGCCATGCCTGGAATAAAATCGGGGACAATTAATTTGTTAAGAGGATACACTACTTATCTTATAAGGTGTCCAAACCTAAACTCTAGTTAATATTTTCATTGACTCAAAGCAAAGTATCATACAGTAATATTTCCTTTTAAAATAAATATACTGTATTGTAAAATAAGTTATAACTAACTATCTTGGGAAAGAGAATATGGGTATATTAAATTTAATATTTTGTAAGCCCAGACTCTTCGCAAACATTTGATATAATTAAACACGCACCAGATGTATGTAACGCTCGTTTACCCTGTAAGGTAACAAGCCTACCTTACATTGTTCCACTATGGCACAGTTTATCAGATAGGGCCATGGTTTAGTCCATGCTTGTCCTAGATTACCTTTCAAGGTAAACGGAGTCTACATATACGTTACATGTAAACAAACGTTTTTTATGGATTTCATTTAGAAACCAATACTTTAACTTTATAATTCTGGAGAATACGTCTAAATGAATTTTACTATACAACCATTTAGTAGAATTAAAAAAGTAAATTTTTTGTCTCATGATAAATAGTTCCCCTACTCTCCCTTTTTTAAAACCCAACTATTGTTGATACAAGTACTTTGTTTGCAAAATAAGTTAGTCTTTGTTTTAGTAATAATTTCCAGTTTGTTTATTTTTCAGTCACTTCCAGGGCAAAACATAAAACACCGCTTCTATAAACTTTTCAAATGTTTTCACTGGATTTACATAACAACATATACATTCAATGTATTGGATGATATGTAGATGAAAATTAAAATTAAATACATAACAAGTTTCAGATATAATTCCTTCTTTATGTTTTTATGTGGTATAGAGCACTAGGCTAAACCATGGTTTAAATTAGGAGTGATAGTCAGAACACTGACCTAGGTGATACTGGAGTAGAAATTGTATAGATATAACACTAAAAAACACATAAACACATTTTTAAGGACAAGCTTTCACTGTCACAGACAGCTTCGTCAGGAGAGTAGACTGATTCTTTTGGTGGAACTGTAAGGTCAGCTGTGGACAGTCAACCTTACAGTTCAACCAAAAGCATCAGTCTACTCTCCTGACCTGATGAAGCTGTCTGTGACATTGAAAGCTTGTCCTTAAAAATGTGTTTATGTGTTTTTTAGTGTTATAACTAAACAATTTTTTCTCCAGTATCACCTAGGTCATTGTGCTGGCTATCCCTCCTAATTTAAACCATTTCTTTATGTTTTTGTGTTTGCAAATATCGATAATATAGTATTGTAAGAAATTATCAGAATTCTTAAGATATCACTTCAATATATATTTTGTAAAGATATTTTAATATTTATATTTTTAACTATTAATTTCCACATGGTTTATTAATAACTAATTCCAAAGGACGTGGAGGAGGAGGTTAGATTTAGAATAAAATGTTGTGGAGATCCACAGGAAGAATAGCCAGATTCGAACATAGCTCTCCCATCTCAAAACTATCCAAACTGTGATATTAGGGCAGGGTTGACATTGAAGGAAATATCTCTGAATTTAACAAAAGAAAAAAAAGAGGTCATCTTGAGTCCAAGTCAACCCCACATAATCCTTTGGCTAAACTTGAGGGTCATTTAGGAGATTTCATGTAGGCATACTATTTTTGTCGATTAATTGTTCAGTATTTTCGACTAATTTAACAAGTTTACAATAAAATACTGCAATTAAAAATAATCTTGTTTCTTACATGCAGTCTGGTATTTTCTATTATTTGTTGTTTATTGTGTTTATAAAAATAAAAATGTAGTAAGTAGCATTTAAGATCAGACTATTTTCACTTTTATGTGAATTTTTTAGATTTTTTCATACATTTATAAGCAATAAACTTCAACATTCCATTCCTAAGTCTTAGATTAAATTGGGCTTACGATGTTTAGAAGTTAACATATAGAAAATGTATAGAACACACAAAAAAAATCAAGGGCGTAACATATTAAATTGGAGAACCACAACAAATCAAGTGTCGATATTTCTAGAGCCGTTTCGTTCTAATTTTTACTCGTAGAGGGAATATGACAAGATGAACGAGGGACTCAATTTACTCACCCATCATGATCACCTGTGACTCAGTTTATCTACCCCTCTTTACTAGATGCAATCTCATCAGAATAGGATTTGCATACTAACTTAACCTAAGATAGTAAAGAATAATTAATAATACTACATATATAACCTAATCACCTGGCTATCTGCTTATAGGACAGTGGGATCGACCCGTGTACACATTGTATTTATTAATTTCACCCCATCCTACCTACTACCTACAAGGTCTATACGTATATATTATGTTAATTACTATAATGAGGTAGGGATGAGTAAAGAAGCATTTTAGAGGTAAACTTCCCGCATTTGCGGAAAGGAGAATGGAGAAACATTTGGAATAAATTCCCTTCAGTAGACCCGACTGGAATTCGAGAACTGATATCCCCGTTTTTATGAGATGAGTCTAAACCTAGATTGACGCCTTAGACCATTCGGCCATTGAAGTGAGTAAACAAATTGAAAATATATAAAAGTCAGCACTGCAATGAATTGAACCAAGAGTCGTTTAATGTTGTTTCCATAATTTATAACCACATATCCAAAGGGACAGGCACTTTTTATATGATGTGAGTGATACTTCCTAAATTCTACTTTCCATGCGTCTATTTCGCTGGAGAATTTTCATCATTTATATTTACTAATCAGCAGACTGAAAAAAATAACACTTTGTAGAGGCCTGGGTAAAGAATGGAGGGGGGTTGAAGAGGGATGGTATCGTTGTGTCGTCTGTCCTTCCATCGGCATTATGGCTGCCTTGAGACTCAAGTGACTTAATTAATAAGACGTGCAAGCCCAGTACTCTCCTAAAAACCACTCATTAAAAGGCACTTACGAAAGTAGTGAAATATGTAAAGAGCTCGGGTGAAATTTTAACCTTGGTAGGAGAGGCTTATATCCTTTTTAGTTCTGCCTTTTCTTGTTGCTCTTCTTTCGTTAAGTTTGAATAAAAATTATGTATAAATGTATATAATTATTTTAGAGTAAAGGTAAATATATACTATGGGAAAACCCAAAATAAAATTCATCACTTTCATTTTAAAAGTTTTCTTTGGTATGATTTTAATAAAATATGAAGGGTAGTTTTAGGAAAGTATAAATATTCAATTAATATAAATGAAATATACTACCCAAATTAATTCAATTTTTGTATGCTATATTCATAATAGGGGCATATCCAAATTTAATTCCACTACTGTTTTAGGGATGAAGAATGTAGAATTTAGAAGAAACATAGTCACAGTTGTATCGAGGGAGTACAGGAAA
>CABFOW010007789.1:0-15598 GCA_902141385.1 Timema californicum | reverse complement strand
CACACACACACACACACACACACACACACACACACACACACACACACACACCATGAGTATGACTCAACCTCCCTAGTCTCTTGACCATGCTTAAGAGCATGAAGGTAGAATGCCGGGGGCGGAGGCGGAGGAAATCTTCCACCATTTCCCCTGAGCTGGAATCAGCAATTTCCTGCCCCGCGGTCGAAGGAAAAGGGCGTGTTCGGTGGTGGCCGGTAATATCTGGGTGGTGAAAGGGGGGCGGGGGGGCTGAACGCGAATCATACCCTGCTATTGGCACTTTCCGTGTTTGGTTGGGGAAAGAAGGGTCGGCTTACACCGTAAAGTGGGCGAGAAACATAAGAGTACTTTCCGTGTGAGGGGGGCATTACAAGGATGTGAACCGGGGACTTATTTACATCGCTGCTTTATCGGGAATGTTACGTATGGTCGGGTTGGATCAGACAAGATCAAGTGAAGTTTTCCGTGCACCTCGATGTTGATAATATCAGGGGAATGCTGGGAAGTGCTGCTATGGTAAGCAGCGCTTGTTAAAAACAACTTTACTTGTGGTATTATGTTCTAGACAACACGATACCCATTTGACCAATCATTTATATAATCAGAACTGCGTACCTCACATGGTAGATGTATCACTATTGATATCCGACAAATGAGTTTTGTGCTGAGGTAAGGTTTTTAGACCTACTCTGGCAACACTTTACACCACGTCACTGGGTAATGTACCCTTTAATAACAAACAGTGGCGCAACAGGGGTTGTTGCCAAGGTAGACAGTGTTTGTTGTGTCTGCGATATTTTGTTCTTCCTCCTCAGTGAAAACTTTTAATAGCCTCCGTACGGTGGACAAACATTCCCATTTAATGTTTTATCTTTGGCAGAGCGTTTGGTTGGTCAAATGGGAACACAGGGGAGATTATACTATTAAACATAACAGCATAACAAACAGCATTTGTACATCTTTTAAACAACTCATGCACTGGCAGAGTATATCAAATATTATAACCAAAATTATCGTATTGATTAGTGGGTCATGTTGGCCTAACTAATTTGATTTGTTTAATTAATCTAGGTATTAAATTCACAAGCAATCAATATAAAATTCATTATTCGTTTGTCTTATATTCCCTCACGTTTTACTAGGTGTAAGGATGAGGAAGGCCGAATTTAGAGGAAATGTACCAGCGTAATCGTGGAGAGAGGGAGGGTAGGGTGGGAAACAATTTAGGGGAGGAAACACACCTTCAGAACACCCAAGTGGGATTCGAATCCTGATATGTCTAGTTTATCGCGAGAGTGACGTGTTAGATCTTGTGGACAACTGATGGGGGGCGACAATAAATTGATTTTATGTTGGCACACAACCGTTATGGTTTCTTTTGTTTCCATCTTTTCTAAAATCACATCTCAAAGGTCGGTCAACGTATACTAACTGAAAGTGGTTTAGTCAAAAACGTTCTATCGCTGTTTTTGTTTTATTTTACTAAAAACTTTGTCTTAGAATAATACCTTAGTGCTATAAAACAGCAACATACCCTCGCTGGTGGTCACGTTGTCTAAATGTTAGGAGTTTAGTTTAGAGGGGATCGCGGAGGTTGGGGTTTGAATCCCTGTACTGAGAGTGGTTCTTCCTGAATTGTTTCCCACTATCCTTCCACGCTAAGCGCGGGTGCATTTCCTTAAAAAAAGCCACCTTCCTCATCCCTACCACTTCAGTGGTGGACAGGAGATAACAAATAATGAAATAGTTAATATAAACATGTGACCCATTTGACCTTGTTCTGAGCTACAGATAAGTGATTCCATCAATCTGTTTGTATAACATGCTAGATATCAATCAACCTGTTGACTGGGTATGTTTTAGTGGTTATTCCTGGTTACTTCAAACGGAGAAAAGTAAATTAAATATAAATAGAAGATGCAGAAATAGCTCTCTTGAAATATCTAGATAGAGAGAAAGTAAATGTAAGAAGAAAAAAAGTATTCCAAACACCTAGTATTTTTAAAAGAGGTAGGTGATCTGGCGGTCTAGGGGTAAGGTGTCAGACTTCTGTGCTGGCGGCCGGGGTTCAATCCTCGGTCCCGGCAAAGATTTATCTGATTACCAAACCCTTCCTTCACCTCTGACAAGACATCTTGTGAATGTGGGGAATGCCAGGCCTCCACCGTGGTTCGGATTCCACGTTAAACTGTAGGTCCTCCATTTAATCTCACAATCACCCTACCATTACACATTAGCGTAAGTGCGTATAACCCGAACGGGTAGTAAGACATGGTTATAATACTAACAATAATAATAATTTTAAAAGAGTGCGGCGTTCTATCCCATGACGACCCCAGAAGTGAATTTCAGCCAAAGTTGACTATTTTGAGCACTTCCTTTAGGAAACAAGGTCAAATGGGACACATGTTTATTTGAACTTTCATCATAGTTTTTGTATCTCATGTCCACCACTGGAATGGATCCCGCGTGTTAAAATATACAATGCGTATAACCTAAAAGCTATGGAGAAACCAAAAACCAAACATCGACCCACATTTATGCCAGCTGCAACTCACCAATAACCCTCCGCGGTCCGCTACGGAGTCCTTGTCGACGCCTGTGATGAACACCCCCAGGTTGTATTCCACACCACCGCGGATCATCAGACCTAGGCTTTGACCCGGCTCTATGCTCAGCTCCACCTTAAAAGGAAAAAAAGATAAAAAAGCAGCATATCACAACTATAACATATCACGTGTGAACTGTTCGTGTTGGATATTCATTGTCAACATGTCAACCCTTAAAAAAACACATTGACAGCTGTAGCGAAGTTTTCTTTTGTAAACCAAATAATATTATAAAACGATTAGAAATGTAATTACAACATAATTAAGCTGTTGGCTAGTGATAGTTCATCATGACTATATAATAATTGTCGACCTCAGTGGTCTTGGGGTAGAGTGCTTTCCTCAGGAATCGATATTTATGGGTTCAAACTCAGTCCAGGCCGATGAATTTTACTTGAGAGAATCCGTAGCACAAGTTCCTTCGGAAGGGAAGTAAAACTGTCGGTCCCAAGCCGATTGTGGCACGTAAAAGATCCCTGGAAGGTATGTGAATAATACCTTTACCGGTAAAAATTGGTAGACTCTTAAGCGCTTGCTCAGTGAAATTCAGGAAATGGAAGCCACCACACTTTCTGGACTCTCCTAGGACATGATTGCTTAAACAGATGACGCAGGCATCACTAACCAGCTAAAAGACTGAGTGCATATCCAGAATCGGATGGATACAAATCACACCAAGCCAACCTCGGTTTTTTTCTAGCACCGCGCGTCTACCTACCCATTATAGTTATACGCCTATGTACTAATTACGTATATTAGGAAGGATATATTTATAGAAAGTGTACCCACATTTGCGCTAAGGGAGAGTGGAAAACAATTTTGGAAAAACATCCCTCAGTACACCCGACCGAGATTCGAACCTTGATCACCCCATCAACGGCAGTCTAGTCTACTACGAGAGTAGTGCGTTAGACCTTGCGGGCACTGAAGCAAGTCTTTTGGTTATTGACTTAATAATAATAATAATAATAATAATAATAATAATAATAATAATAATAAAATAATAGCAAGTTTGTTAACTGATAATAAATGTCTAAATTACAATTTAATTGAGAGGGAACTTTTATGACAATTACAAAAGTAATACCTTTACCGGTAAAAATTGGTAGACTCTTAAGCGCTTGCTCAGTGAAATTCAGGAAATGGAAGCCACCACACTTTCTGAACCCTCCTAGTACATGATTGTTTAAACAGATGTCAAAGGCATCACTAACCAGCTAAAAGACTAAGTGCATATCCAGAATTGGATGGATAGAAATCACACCAAGCCAACCTAGTTTTTTTTAGCACCGCGCGTCTACCTACCCGTTATAGTTATACGCTTATGTACTAATTACGTAGATTAGGAAGGATATATTTATAGAAAGAGTACCAACATTTGCGCTAAGGGAGAGTGGAAAACAATTTTGGAAAAACATCCCTCAGTACACCCGACCGAGATTAGAACCTTGATCTCTCCATCAACGGCAGTCTAGTCTACTACGAGAGTAGCGCGTTAGATCTTGCGGGCACTGAAGCGAGTCTTCGGGTTATTGACTTAATAATAATAATAATAATAGCAAGTTTGTTAACTGATAATAAATGTCTAAATTACAATTTAATTGAGAGGGAACTTTTATGACAATTACAAAAGCTTCTAAAACAGTTTTAATATATTCATACTTCAAGTCATGTTATCTTTAGGGGTCACTTTCTATAAATAATAAATAAGCTCATTACCTAGCAATAAAGTAAGATGCTATCATAGTTTTATTCAAATAAATATGTTTGTAATTTATCAATGTTCCTTTCTACCAGAACCTACTCGATTTAACGAACTGTTTTTTTCCCCCATTAAGTTTTGAGTACACGGGTATTTCATAGAAGTAATTTTTAATGAACCGTAGTTAACGCAAGATTAATTTTTTGAGACAAATAATAATTAAAATCTATTTTAACTAGGTACTCATTTCCGGGATAGTTAATAATTTTTTTACTGACTATAGTGAAAATGAATACTATAAATAGATTGTAATCGATGTTTACCAATAATTCATTATGAAAGTAATAATTTTATCATTGATTATCATGGAAATCAAAAATATATGCTTGTGTTTATTTATTCGTTTGTAATAATTTTTATAGAACTGTTTTGATTTGTTAGAAATGTTTAAAGTTTGTACATCCTATAGAGTTTTCTATTACCATAACAATAAAAACTCAACCAAATTAACCACTGGAAATATTATGAAGTGCTTATTCCGCAATAATGGAATAGTGCTATCAACATTTTAACTTTTGTTAATCCCTCTAGAAAAAGAATAATAATTAAAAACAACAACACAACTATCATGGTCATACATTAGTATTTTTTTTATGTTTTTAAATATATATTTTCTACATAACACGGTAGTCAATAAAATATACATCGAATTAATTTTTTTATCATCTTGCACATATCCATTCATTGGTTTACAATGAATAAACACAAAAAAGTTGAACCGTTACGAACTTCAATTAACTATAAATAAAGCAACTGCGCGCTCAATATTTCACACGTCATTTTCCGCCATGAAAGGCGAGGTGTAAGGGGAATGGGAGAGAGGGGTCGAGGGGGGGGGGGATACAGAGCTATCGTTACAGCTTTAATGATAATAAAGGGTATCGTGTTTGTTGTAAGCTACGTCATATTTCACCACAGTTCGAACGGAAGCGGTTGGGGCAGACGGGGTGTGTGAAATGGGATCGGAGTTTAGGGTGGGCGGGCTAGACACCCCCTTAAGTGACCTGCTTGTAGCTGTCCCACGAGAGATGCTCCGAGTTTCATGTAGATCTGTTTGTTTTCATTGGGAAGATCTTTAAGGGGGGTAGAATTACAAATCCTCCCAAGCTAGGGTATTTTAACAATACCACTTGTAATGGCTAGTTTTTTTAAACACCACGACTTACTACCCATTTGGGTCATACGTTTACGTAATAATTACGCTAATGGGTTAGGCACGAGTAAGGTTGAATTAAGAGGAAGTGTACCAGCATTTGCGTGGAGAAAGTATAAAGCAACTTTGAAAAATCACCCTCAGAACACCCGATCCAGATTCAAACCTCAATATCACGTCATCGGCAGTCCAGTATTCCGCAATAGTGACGCCTTAGACCATGCGGTCACTGAAGCGGGATTATTTCTAGCTATCCATTTGCGCTCCAATTAGTGTTGTTGATTCTTTACACCGGCGGTGACCTGGCGGTCTAGGGGTAAGGTGTCAGACTTCTATGCTGGCGGCCGGTGTTCAATCCTCGGTCCCGGCAAAGATTTATCTGATCACCAAACCCTTCCTTCACCTCTGACAAGACATCTTGTGAATGTGAGGAAGGCCAGGCCTCCACCGTGGTTCGGATTCCACGTTAAACTGTAGGTCCTCCATTTCATCTCACAATCACCCTACCATTACACTTTAGCGTAAGTGCGTATAACCCGAACGGGTACTAAGACGCGGTGCTAATAATAATAATTCCTTACACCGCTTTTTACTACCCGTTCGGGCTAAACATGTATATTAATCGCGCTAATGGGATAAGGAAGAGAAAGGTATCATCTAGGAGGGAATGTGTCTGCATTTGTGTGGAGGGAGAGTGTTAAACAATTTAGGAAAAATAGTGATCAGTACATCCGACGAAGATTCGAACCTAGATATTCCCGTCGCCGTTCAGTATACAACGATAATGACGCGTTAGACCATGCGACCACCGATGCGGGTCACAATTAATGCTAACTTTCAGATTGGTTCATTTTAGTTACAGTTTATGAGTCTTTAATTTAGTGAGGAAGTGTCATCAGGGACCACATATTTTATGTAATTGTTGTTATTATTGTTATTATTTGTAGTATTTAGTGCCAATACTGGCTGTCAAGAAGCAAGCTCGATAGTCACTAGCATTCGCTTGGAATGACTTCTCTCTTTCCTACTTTGGCATCACACCGAAACTAGTTTCTACCACACCGGGATTTGAAACAGGGTCTCCAAGAGGTGGTTGGTAAGCGCCTGAAGGTAATGGTGGGGGACCCACTACTCTGTGTCACGTCAGAGGCTTCGTATTGCTGTTGTTCAGGCAGACAAACTGGACAAAGCACAATTGAAAGTCTGATCAAAATAATTAATTAAGGTCATTTTTTATTGAGCTTATGATTTCTATTTTTACGGGTTTTAATGCCAATATAGGTTATGTCCCGCAACGGTGGCCGCACGGGATAAGGCGACACACTCTCGAAAAACTGGACTTCTTGTGAACGAGGGGTAAAAGTTCAAAATCTAGACTGGGCGCGCTGGGGAGCGGTTTTCCATTTGTGATCTATAATTTTGAATTTACCCATCATCTCTACCCACAAATGTGGGTGCACTTTCTCTGCCTTACTTAACCTCAACTCTAATATGAAACCATTAACATCCTTATTGTTTATCATCGTATCGTTTTTTTTAAACCATAGCCTCAGCATGCAATCGAGCCATACCGACCGAGCGGCCGCCGTCTGTTGGCATATAGTGTCAATTTATGTGGATAGAGGGGACATCCCAACGAAACCACCGGTAATTAATCTCAGTTTTCTAGACCAGAGCTGCTACTTTTTCATTCGAGTAGCTTCTCATTTGTCTTCACGAGGCCGAGTTTGACCCCGTTAAGACCCACTGCTTCACAGAAACATCGGGAAGCACCGGAGATCGAACCCGGTAACTCTGAATCTGTTGCCAAGAAATCCGACCTTTATACCAAAGAGGCGGTTGTCATTATTTTTAATATAATAATAATAATTATTATTAACATAACTATAAGTAGGCTATGAAAAACAGAAGGCAACAAGACAAGGAAAGCTCCTATTTTCACCTGCATCTGGTTCACATATTCTTGTCCGCCACACTGACCGTGCAGCCAACATTTGTAGGTTATTTCTAATGTTGCATACGTGCAAGAAATGAGGGGATGCAAATGAAGTATCATCATGATCTCTCCCTAACACCCCTGAAGGCACAGTAGGTGAGAATCGAATCAACAGACGAACACGACTTTGTGAAGGAAATGGGGGGGTAGAGGGCAAGATTACCCCCACTTCCCTTTTCCTTGAATCGGGGGGACTGTGGACTGAATATTAACATCGTTCTAATGGAGTTTCTCTGTTATCGGCTGTGTTTACTGCAGCGCTGTAGAGACCGTTTGCTCTTGCCACGAAGGGAAATTCAAAATGAAAATGCAATTCAGGTAAATGCAATAAAAGTGTACGTTGCTATTAAGGCTGCCCCCCCTCCCCCACTTTTTATTTTGTCACAGTTTATTTCTTTAACTTTGGTGGGGGAAGGACGGACAAACGAAGGAGGTTAAAATCGCCAAATGCTTTTAAAGAAATATCGTACTATCTCAGAAATAATCTAATAAACGGATACACGTGTATTGTGTTTTTAGGTTTGTAATTTAATAATATATTGGTCATCATTGTAATGACGAAATTAAATTATGATAAAGTTGTCCTATGGCTTCGAGTCCGGGGCATCCATATGTTTACACTAATGGAGTAATAAAGAAGATAAATAAAATCTAGAAAGAGTGCGCCTTTGTTTATGTGGAGAGAGATTCGTAAACTATTTGAGGAAAACACTAAGCTCAGTGCATCCGATATAGAATCGATCCCAGATTCACACGTCACCGGAAAGTCGGACTAGATGAGCTTGACGTTGAGTTTGTTGCAGGGATATGGATTAGGCATATTATCTGCCATCCAACTCCACCGCTCAGCGATCAAAGGACCACGCAGCGGTGGACGAATAGTCTAATACGTTAGAATAAAATTACGCTTGGTTGCCATTACTGGGTAGGTATAAAAGTTTGAATCCCAGCCAGGTGTATTGCAAGTTTTCCACACGTGATTTATTGCTCTGGTGTTTTGATTCTTCTACATACTTATGTGGGTGCATTTCAACTATGTTACTCTAATCAATTTATCTTAGATTAAGTAATTTATAAACTCTGTGTTAAGCCTAAAATTAAAACTATAGATAATTGAAGGCAAACGATAAAGGAAATATAAACTATAACAGCAATTTAAGATTCAGTCCAATTTAGAAAGGAATACATTTTCTGTAGGCTATAAAAGTTACTAAAATAATTTTCATATATTCATACTTCAGGTCGTGTGATCTGCAACTATCCCTTTGAATAGATAATATTACCTGTAAAGTAGTAATATCATAGTTATCGATATTGATCATAAAAAAAGTTTATATTCATTAAAATGTCCTTCCTACCATAACCTTACTATACATTTTACATATTAATTAAAATGGTAAGTAAAATGTTAAATAACTATTTGTAGATTAGTATTCATCAACTTTTAATTTGTGATAAGCAAAGTTTAACGTCTGTAAGAACTGTGTCAGTGTGAAAAACAAAGGGTCCACCTGAAACAGTTTTTAACTAAACTGTTCCGCGGGATTGACGACACCTACAAAATGTCACTATACCTTGCGAATGGCCTTGTCCTTGTTGGCCCTGTTGTAGTAGCGGTGGGGCGTCTGGTGGGGGTGTGGTGGGGGCGGAGGCGGTGCGGGGGAGGCCACCACCACTGGTGGCGAGGCGCGCGCGTACTCCGGAGGCGGCGAGACGGGTCGCCCCTGCCTATCCATCCAAGAGTAGGATTGTCTGAGAAGCCAGGGGCCCGGGGGCGGTTGCCTCTCCGAGGCGAGGGGCCCCGCCAGGGAGAGGTTGGGGCTCTTCACCGTCATGCTCAGCTTCCGGCACGACTTCAGCATCTGCGACAAACGATTAGACTACTTTCATGTGGGACTGTACATGAAATCAACACACAAGAGTACAGGCAGATTTAATAATAATGCTTCTATGACTTTCGTGGTGACATTAAGATGGGAGAGTAGGAGACGCGAGTTAAGGTGAGAGTGTTTGCAGTTTTAGAGAAAAACACCTTTTTTTAAATCAAAATAACTCAAATATTTATTCTGTACAAACATAGATTTTAATTTCCTTCACATGGTGATCTCAGCATTTCTTGAATATCTATCAAGGGTGTCCTAGAATTTAATGAGAACTTTATTTCTTCATCTAAACAGTTTCTTATCTAGTGCAGCTATGATCATGACTGCTATTAAACAACTGTAGATATCACTATTTAAAGAAAATAAAAATCTATATTTGTACTAAAGCAATATTTTTTTTTATTTGGACCAAAACATATTTTGATTTAAAAACTGCAAAAACACTGGCCTTTTCCCTCGTTCCCTACATCCACACCATATGGTTTCCCCCTTCTCTCGCACTTAGGCAAATTTGATAATTAAATGAGTCTAATATTGTAACCAAACAAATAATATACAAAGAACTAGTGTTAAACATAGATAATATGAGGTAGAAATACAGTAAAAATAGTGTTAAACGTATGCAATAAAAAATTAGTTGCGCCTGAAGGGAAGCTCACACACATACATATATACACACATACATACACACTATAAAGTATCACAAGTCTCACATTCCTCAATCTCACGACTGAGCTCCCACGAGCAGATTATTTGCAAGTATTACTTTGAAAGCGTTCAATTCTAATTGTTTTATTTCGTTATTTAGGGTCTACCATGAACGATAAGCTGAAACATGGAAATAATTTGAGTAGGAATGAAATAAAATAAAATTGTATTAACATATTTGCCAATTCTCCGAAATTATTGGATTTATAAAAATATATTTCAAATAAAAGTTTTCTATTTTTAATAGTACTAAAATTTTACAATGATAAGTTATTTAGTCTCTCAAATAGTTGCGGAAATATAGATAATTTTTGCTTTTGTAAAGAAACCTAAAAGTAATTATTTATGGGAAAGTGGAAAAAGCAATTTTGCTTATAATCTTAATCAACGCCTCGAAACGAATTTTAAACAAAATCACTATAGCCGATTTTGAGAAAGTGGAATTTTTCTCTTTTCATACTTTAGTAAACTGCTCTTAATTCTAGGATTAGACAGACACACAGACAAACAGCGTTGCGAAAAACACTTTTTAGGATTTGGGAGGTCATGAAACGTCGACATCCATCAACATCTTGGGTTAGATTTTTTTTGATTGTCGTAATACTTTACCTTTACGTGTTGGAAAAGTTAAAAAAATATTTACATCTGCGTATAGCTTGAAAAATACTGGTTTTATAAAAATATATTTCAAGTAAAATATGTTTATTATAAATATATCCACATGTGTGCAATGATATGTAATTTCATATCTCAAAGACTTACGGAGATTCACTTAAAAATTAAAATTTACGCATCAGTGCAGAATCCTTAGTCATTTTGATGAAAAGTGGAGGGTAACCATTTGGTTTGTAATATTGATCAAAGTTTAGAAATTAAATTTAATCAAAATCGTTAAAGCCGATTTTGATAAAATTGATTTTTTCTCTTTCAGCCTTGATGAAAACTAACTTTAATTTTAGGATCTAATATATAATTCCGAAAATTCCTCGTGGTAGCCCTATGAAAACCCTAGATACCAAGTTTTAGCCCGATCCGTAAAATAGTTTAGGCTCTAGTTGGAGGTATAGACAGACAGACAAATAAACATACAGATTTTGTTTTAAAAAACACACTTTTTTTTAATTTGGGGGCTCACGAAACGTTGAGATTAATCATAATCTCAAGTTCGATTTTTTTGACGATCACAATACTTTCTCTACCTGTAAGATAGTGAAAAAGTAAAAAATACTCTTCGAACATCCGACCGGGATTTGAATCCCAATATCACCGTATTTGTCAATCAATTATATTGCGAGGGTGACGCATTAGACCACGCAATCACAAAACCGGGTTGTATGGTGTCAATAGGATTAGTATTCAAATAAATAAATACACATTTTATTTGCAGGACCTTTGTAAACAAACGCAAGCGAACATGAATTGGCTCGGAAAGTAATTTATTAGTTATGTCCACTTCAATAGGTAATAAAATTAATGTTTTCTTTTGTAGTGAAATACATTCTGTGATGTATTTATGTAATGCCGTGTTTTACTATGTATTAGTTCAATTTTCAACCGTTTAGCAGTATATGACACGGTAGAGTACATGAAATAACGACAAAAATAGACGATAAAAAAACTAATGTACTAGAAAAATAAAATAAATCAAAAACAAAACGTTTGTTTAGCTGATAGGAAACCTGCTCCGGTGGCCATATGGTCTAAGACGTCACTATCACGATAGACTAGACTGCCGATGACAGGGAGATCGGGGTTCGAATCCAGGTCGAGCGTAGTGAGAGTGGATTTTCCTAAATGGTTTACCATTCTCCCTCCATACAAATCCACGTGCACTTTCTGAATTAAACCATCCTTATATCCTACTCATTAGCGTAATTAGTACATATGCGTATAGCCTGAGCATATGCTAAAGACAGACGTTAAAAATATGCTTAAAAAAAGTTAATAGTAAGCACTAGGCAGTGTTTTTTTTAAAATGATTTAATCAGTACGTTTAACCCAAAGGTTAACTCGGAGTACTTGTGTTGTTTCCAGTGGCGTGGCGTTTCTCCAGGGTAAACAGAGCTTTTCCCCTAAACAGCTTTAGGCCATTTCTGATTTATTCTTCTCGCTGAGCAGAATCCTAACGGACCTGGCGGAAACGGAAATATATTCCTCTTGTGAGGGGTGGAGTGCAGAGCCCAAGTAGGCCTACGATTGATTAAATGTGGAGCAAATGTAAGTGCTATCGATGATATAGTTTAAACATTTTGTGCTTACCCTCGCAGCACTACTCTACGACATGACATTGGCTGTTTCCCTCTAAAGTCTGAACCTTCAAGAAAATTCTGGTGTATTCTCTTCAAATTAATTGTATTCGCTAATATTACATAGGTAACCTTTCCACCGGCGCAAAAGCATAACAAGTTAAAATAAAAAGAAACTGACTAAACTGACTTAGCAACATATTATCATTAGCGTCCCTCGCACTTTTCCCGGGGAAATTCTCCCAACTGCTGTAGCTCACTTAGCACTGACAAGGTAGAATCCCTTTTCGGCCTACAATCTACATCTTACCCGGTAAAACTTCCCTCCAGCCTCCTTTCCGTCTCCTCCTCACCTAGGCCATAAATTTCCCTCCCCAAGTATTCAACCTTTCCACCATGAAGTAAGTAAGTAAAGCAAGCCGAGTTGAGTTCATACGCCCCAGGGTAGCCAACCGAACTACACTATCTTTCCCTGTACAAGACGCGGTAATGTTTCTTGGTTTAGCCCCAGTTATCCCTGGGGATCCTCCTCTGAACTTTTTTTTAAGCCCACTTTTTTTGTGGAAGTGTTAAGATGTAGCCTCCCTTCTTAACAAAACACGAGTATTCTTTAAAACCAAGTCAGTTTATTGGTACAATACCGGTACGTAAACCGGACCCGTGGTATTGTGGTCAGTGCACCTGGCTATGAGACTAGGGGTCACGGGTTCAGTTCCCGGCTCGTACCTTGGGCATTTTTCCCAAAAAGGGGAACCCCCCAACGGTCACCAAGGTTTGTTTAGTTAGGTTTAAGAGTTTCTACTTGTTTCACACCGTCTCACTATCATCATCTAATCGGGACATGGAAAGAGCCTCAACGGAAAGGATGTACGATCAGTACATTCGGGTGTCCCCCGAGCAACTGTACATTAGTACTGGTTAATCTTTAGACAAACTGAAAGATGTAGCCCAGACGCTCAATATCATCACCGGCACGTAAAAGCCACGTAACCAGGTTTTAACTTTACTGTCGTTAGAACAATCTTAAAAATTGTTTATTGGCAATTTCAAACACATTTTAGGAGCCTGTAATTGATGGGAAGGTTGAGGTTCGAATCTCGGGTAGGTTTAATGGGGGGAGGTTTTTCGCATGGTATTTATAATTGTGATTCTTTCATCCCCTCTTCACGTTAATACGGGTGCATTTTCTCTAAACTGCCATTCTCATCTTTACCATAAAGATTAAGCAGTAAAATAACTGACGTTAAAACGCAAATATATTACATGATATATTTTATACATCCTATATATACTGTGTATGTATATATATAAACATATATACTGTGTATATAATATATGTAAGCTGGGATGCAAGGGTATTAAAACCCCATATCATGGCCGACTAAGCGGGATATTGTAGATTTTTTACATTTTAAGATAATTATTTTTCAATTTTGTTATATTTTTTAAAATTAGGTAAAACAATTTCACTGGTCTTAATTCACTCTGTTTTATAATAAGTGGAATACAGAAAAGTGCACCACAATGTGAAGTCTGGTTCTAACTGTATTACTCACCTAATTTGGGTGCTATTCGCGAAGGTAGAGGGGCTCTTAAGTAAAGGGTCCGAAGTTTTAAATCGTATCTAAACATATTTTCGAAATATTTAATTTTAAATAGTCAGACAGAGCCTTTCTGAATAAACTTTACATAACCATGACGTAAATCTTTTTCGTTAAGTGTCAGCTTCATATTTTCGACTTTCGTAAGTCGATGTGTCGCCTGAAGGGTGGTTGCTAATATGAAGTGTCCCGGGTGAGCCATTATAAGCGCCGTGTGAACCCTTACCAGAGGGACCCTTAGCTGACGGGCTTCGCCCCCCCCCCCTCCGCCCCGCTTTACACATGGGGATGAGGGGTTGATGTTATTACGAAGAGCAGTCATAGTTTGATCAGAGTGTCACGACAATCTCACGAAAACCCGCAAATCATTGAGAGGCGAAGAGAGAATCTGATTTTATTTAGCCTATTTACTTTTTTTTTGAACGATCAACATGACAGCAATTTTTTATCGTTAGAAATATCTTGTCCTAAGTAGTTGGTCCACAGGTTCTATGGTTGATGCGTATTTGTCACTTTTTTAATTACGGATAACACAAAGTTATTAAAGTATTAGTCTCAAAGCATAAGTGTAATTGTGTTTATAAGAAGTGCACAATTGTTGATGGGGAAGGTCAAAAGTTCGTGTCTCATTCGGGTACACCCCTCCAATGTGATGCGAATCCAGTTACTCTAACGTACCCTCCTTATCCTTTTACTATAGATTAGATCATTAAATAATACTTAAGGATAAATTAGGCCTGAAACATACACTATTGCTTAAGGTTTTAAGTTTCTGAGAAGAAAAGAAATTAAGTCTAAAAATTTCAACTTATTTTTTTGAAATACTAATAATTTAAAACTAAGTGATTTCTGCTTAGGATGGTGATAGTATTTAATTTTCTGGATTCCCCCTCCATCCCCTTTATACCCCTTCACCACGTGTTTTAAATTTTTATTGTGGCCTTTAGGATTTATGATCAGACGAGTTTGACACGCCTGGCTTAAGCCATTCGACCACCGAGAAGGGATATTACCAATTAATTTAAACCATAGCCTCAACACTTAGCAGCCCACTTTAACAACTGTGATTTGAAGCTCTACGTAAAAACTAAAAAAAGACGAATCCGTACAAAAATAACACATTCTTTTCTGAAGCCTCAAAGGTGAGTGGGAGGAAACGTTAGTTAAGGTAAGAATAATTCCAGTTTTTATGATAGAATTTTATTTTTGAACAAAATAAATCTAAAAAATATTGCTTCAGTTTAAATGTTTAGTTTTTTTAAATTTAATAATCTCAACAATTCTTGAATATTCATCAAGTGATTTGGATAGAAACATTTGAAAGGAAGATAAAAAAATTATGTTAAAATTCCAATGTGCCCATTACGGATATTCAAGAACTGTTGAGATTACTAATTAATACAAACAAACTTAACCAAACATTTCTAATGAAACAATATTTTATTTATTTTAGTACAAGACATTTTTTGCTAGGACATAAAACTGTGCTCCCTTTCACTCAACTGTAAATTAAAGCAGTCTTATATATTACAATTTTAATAGAAAGGGATTTCCAAAAATTACTAACTTTTTCTGGTCAACATTAATAACACACCCGTTTCGGTGGCCGCATGGTCTAAGGCGTCACTCTAACAATATAA
>CABFOW010007788.1:0-12190 GCA_902141385.1 Timema californicum | reverse complement strand
TTTTTTTTTTGTGAAATTTTTACCAACAAACAATTTCTATTGTAAAACAATCAATTTTGTTAATAGTTAATGAGGGAGTGAAGTTTATGATCAATTTTGTTTGAGAGATTGTATGTATGCCAGGGGTGGGGGTTAGGGGTGTTAACCCCCCCCTCCCCGCAATATTGGAAAAAGTTAGGAAGTTTGTGGAGAGTCGGGATCTTGAGTTGGGAAATTCTAACCTTAAATTTGCTTAAAACCTCATTTCAAGGCTGAAATATTGCTTACATTTTTTAAATTCTAGCTGTCATTATCCAATTAATTTAAAAGTTAGCCTGAAACTATTATTTTGAAATATTTATTTTAAATATTCGTTGGAATAT
The DNA here is from genome assembly GCA_902141385.1 of Timema californicum. NCBI lineage: Eukaryota > Metazoa > Arthropoda > Insecta > Phasmatodea > Timematidae > Timema > Timema californicum. The sequence continues at coordinate 11,828 of CABFOW010007788.1, read as the reverse complement.
AAGAAAATATTGCCAATTCTAAAATTTTCTTTTATCAAAAAATAAGTTAATTTTAAAAAAAATTGTATTTGTCCATAGAATGTAGAGCGCCCTTTGAACATTCCTAACACCTATGGCAGAGCCATGTAAACCACAAATTTTGGAAATATATCCATCTAAAATTAATTTATTGACCAAATTAAACAGCCAAACGAGAGAAACTGTTCAAATGGCAATCATTTCTCACAAATAGAAGAAACATTTAAAGCTCACATATAATAAAGGTGAGTTTGTTTAATCTCTACAGGTTGTTTTCATCAAGAAACTGCCAAAGTCGTGGAACCTTTGTATGAACTAGCTCTACTAATAGCCAAAGAGAAGAAAGCTCATACAATCGGTGAAACACTTGTGAAACCCTGCATTTTAACAGCTGCTAGCATTTCTATTGGTGATGAGACCCAACATAAGTTATCAAAAATATATCTTTCTGACAATACAGTGACGCATAGGCTTGATAACCTTGCTGACAACATAAAAGCACAACTTATTAGAAAAGTAAGCTTCACCTTTTTTTTTTCAATTCGGTGTGATGAGACTGTTGATTTGGATCAGTGGTTTATTGTCGTTTGGTGGATGGTGGAAATTTGAGAGAAGAAATGTTGTTTGTAAAAGTTTTGAAGACAACATCAAAAGCTTCTGATATCATGTCTGCTGTTTATGAGTTTTTCAATGAAAATAGTATTTCATGGAAAAGAGTTGGGGGGTTGTACTGATGGTGCACAAGCTATGCTTGGTTCTCGTTCTGGATTCCTTAAGTTGGCAAAAGATAAAAATCCGGATATAATAGGAACCCACTGTGTCAATCACAAACAAGCTTTGGCAGCTAAAACTTAACCAGACAAACTTAACCACTCACTGAAAGTAGCAACTTAACCACTCACTGAAAGTAGCAATAAAAGTAGTGAATTCTGTGAAAGCAAGGGCTTTTTAAATACAATACAATACTTTTTAAAGGTCTTTGTGCTGATCTTGGAGCTGAACACAAAACTCTACTTTTTCACACTGAAGTTTGTTGGTTATCAAAAGGTAATGTGTTAGCTTGGCTTTAAGAATTAAAGTCCGAAGTAGAAATATTTCTCCTTAGTCCTAAAACAATGAGCTATGTAGAGCTTTCACCAAAGATAAATTTATTTTGTCACTGGCCTACTTTTCAGACTTTTTTTCAAAGCATTGAACAACCTCAATTTAAAACTGGGGAAAATTCAAACATAATGTCATCAGGGGTGCAGAATATGTTCAGAGCTCCAATATTTTCCCAGAACATAACATTTTCATTTTTTAAAAAATCCCCCAAAAACCATAGTACTCAAAATAAAACATTGAATATATGATGGAGGTCGAAGGGAATAAGGATTATTACCTACTACATAGTTTGGAAAAATCAAATTTTAAAATATTTTTAATCATAGTTATTTTTATAGTTCCTACCTTATAAAAAATGTAGTTGCCTCCCATAAATGGCAACCTTCCCATTTCCTTGTGTGAATTACATATTGTTATTAATTGTTCATTGATACCAGTAGGCTTACCGTACCAACATTTAATTTTACAACTTGAGAGTAAGAGGCAATGGAGTGTAATTCCAGGAGGCCTTGTTTAACTGTTGTTTTTCATACAATTTTCATTTTTCATAGACTCGCAACTACTCCAGGTTATATCGCTATCAACCATACTAGGGGAAATACTATCACTATTTACAACCATGAATTTTTCCTGATCAAATAATTTACGTTTACAAAACTTGCAATGCTCCCTTGATCCTTACATATATGTTTTTTAGGGGATGTATTTTAGATAAGTAATATCCGAGTTTATCACGTCTGCCACACCATTCACAATTAAGAGCAAACAAGACATCAACTGTGCTTAAAGTCGACATAATAAACATTTGTTTCACTAAATCATCTAATTTTTTATAAACATTATCTTGTACAATGTACAAACCTTAATGGGTCCACTAAAAGCAACAATTTCATTGCCACACAATTATTACAAAATGCATGTCACGAGTTTAAATAAACTTTGCGCACATCACCGTGTAATTAGGCCGTGATATAAGGGTGACTGAATTCAAACTAAAACAAAACATCCCTCACCCTTCTCTTCCCTCCCCCGCCTGCCTGCCACAGCAACCAAACACCCGCGGTAGGGTAGGTGACTGATGACTCATCACTCATTACTCAATCACGCCTTTAGCCAGGTTGAATTATTAGATTTTTCCTTTGACCCTTATCTCAACCTATGACTTCTTATTTAGAAATGAAAAATAAGATGGTTAAAATATTATTTCAATTAGACAGTATGAAATAGTAAATGCTTTTTTTATTTAAAAATGCCAAGTTTGGTAAAATATTTATTGCAAATGATTTTGGACAAGATAACAAACATATTTCTATAGCTAAATAGTAACTAATTCTAGTTTTGTAGTTCAACATACTAAAACAAGTTTTAAATATCTTAGGTTCAAAAACCATAAATATGTATTCTAAATGTTAAGATTTTGATTTAACTGAAAATATAAATTTAGAGAGGTACCATGTATTTTAGCAAAAGTAATGATTATTCAAGTATCTATGATCTAATTGGCTATTTATATTTTCATTGCCTTGTAATGGCAATGCAACTATAATTGAGGATAATTCAAAATGAATGAAAATGTTGAATAAGTATACCGATTGAAAGAAGTTTTAGAGCCCTATTACATTATAAATGTGAGATTTGATATAAATTTTAGCATATGGTTAAGTTTCTGAATGATATATGAGTGAAACTGCCGATGTCATCTAAATTAAATAGCTTATACTTAACTCTGCGCTTTAAAAATAAATTTGTTCGTATATCAAGAGGAAGCTTGAAAATGTCAAGCCTACAAAACTTTTAATCACGACCGCGAAGTTTAATGACGAGCTCGGTTCAAAATCCGAGTACTCGCGGAACCCTGTTTTCCCTGTGAGCAGTCACCCTGTGTTTGATATAGGGTGCAATAATATTTATTGTTATATTTTTATGTACCTTTGTTTGGTCCTCTCTTTATCAAGTTCAGGATTGGTTTGGATATTATGCTATTAATTTCAATACATACATGTTACATGGGATCAGTTCTAATAACAGATATTGCTATGTGGTATGGTATACCAGTACCTTCTTTAGACCGAGTAAAACAGTTGTAATTATAACTTCTTTTTCTTTATAAATATTTGTGGTGTCTTATTAACCCAAAGTTTAGACTTGATTTGGATTAACCTTGACCCCTTCCTTTGATCAGAAAGGGCATCTGCATCGACAGAGGGTACAACCAGGTGTCCTGAGATGAAAACCAAATTTTGAAGATTTCTCAAAATGTTTGGCGAATATTAAACAAGCCAAACATGTTTTTTCTTTTTTTAAAAAATATGACTTAACCTATATGGGGTTTTTGGGTAACACATAAGTGATTGAAATTTTTTTATAAATATAAACACAGCACTAATAAATTTGTGATTTACTATACCTTGAGTTGCTGTTGGTGATACGTTTGGTGATCTGTCCCAGAAAGACCAGTTCTCAGACTAAAAAAAAAGAGGTTATTCAAGTCTACAAACATTTTAAACACAATTCTTGGGATTAATGTGCCAGTATGCTACCAATTGAGCAATAAAAGTTATCATCTATATTCAAAACACGCTTCTATTACTGTGATGGATATGTAAACTTTGTTTATCCTCAAAGGACAGACACATTACTGAATGACCATATTCTTATAAACTATGCCATATTGGAAACTTGCAAAGTAAGCTTGCTACTCTTCAGGTTAAATGAAGTGTAGCCTGCCTATATGATGATGGATTAAATAGCTAAGTATTATATTTGATAACTATGGTTATAGCCATATCTAAATAACATATACTTTGAATTTAAAGATGACACCTGCGCACAGGAATCGAACTTGGGACTTTTGGATTGGTACGCCAATGATCTAACCACCGATCTATCCAGGAGTCATCCCATTTCCAGGGCCATTCTTCACCCATATTTTAAGGTAGAGTCTGTGATGAACGTGCAGAGATCATCACATACAAATGTCTGTGATCAATTAAGATCACAAGCTCTTATATAATACAGCCACCTTTAACTTGGTATAGCTTTTTGCTGCCAAATGTACAATGATAACTCTACAAATGCGCATATCATGATGAATTCAATAGCAGAGCTATTATATTTTATAACCACAGTTATAGTCACATATTCAAATTGAAAAATTCCTAGATAGCTTAGTGATTTGAGCAGTGGTGTACTTAGCCAAAGGTCCCGGTTCGATGAGTGAAGAATTACACTGGTTATCGGCCAATTCATAGATAGCTCTGTGGCTATAGCATTGGCATACTAAGCCAAAGGTCCAGGGTTCAATTCCTGTACCCAGGTATCATTTTTCAATTTAAAGAATACTAGCTATATGTGCTTAGCTCATGTTTGTAGAGCAGTGACATGCCAAGCCAGAGTTCAAATCTTAACTCAGGCAAAATAGTTTTGAATCAATTAAAATATCATAAAATTTTGATTATATGATGCATAAGCTTGAATGTTAGATAAAATATTTATTTTAAAATATACTAACAAAAATTTAATACATTTATTTAACCTCTTGACAGTTATAATGTGGGTCTAGTATAGAACTGACATTTGGTGAATGGTAATATAAGGAGACAAGACAGCTTGACTAATCTATTACCTACCAAAGGAATTCAGACCATTTTGTCCCCCAATTAGTGCAACCTTGTAAGACCCACCCGAGATATGGGCTATTGTTATTTTGCAGAGTCGAACCACTGAATCTAATAATGATTAATGCTATGCCTAATGTACCGAGTTCCTCCCATTGCAAGTATTGTTCTTAAGTTTTAAGATTGTTTAAAAGGTAACTTCTGCTTTTGATGATTAAAAAAAACTAGAAAGGGCTCCAGTAACAATGTATTGTCCTTAGTGGACATGTCTGCATTTATGTGCATCCCTAACCAAACTTCCCTTTTTACAGAAAAACTACATATTTAGACAATTACTTTTAAAGGCATAAAATTACCTATACTATAGATATTTTCCTAGCTCAAACCATAGTGGGAGACTTCGCCCGACTGAAAGATAGCGCACAAATAAAGTACTAATTTACAAACAGGAAAGATTTGGAGGTTTGCACTAAACACGTGGTTTCCCAAAGGGATCCTTAAATAATAATCTTGTTACAAAAATGAAAGATTTAGAATTTATTAGTTACAAAAAACAATATTTTACTATTAATTTAAGGAAAAAAGAAAAGGTTTACATTCATCATAATTTTACCGATTTGTTACATTATTTAACAAAAAAAGATTTCTTTAGTAAAAGATAAGAGAAAAACGAATTAATAATGATAGAAATAGCGTCCAACCATAATGCCTAATTCTCTTTATAATTATAATTTAGAACCAGTGGTATATAGGATTACGACAGTTACATAGTAGAACACAAAAACCAGGTCCCATTGTATGCAATGGTAGCATTACAAAAAGATACACAAATAAATAAACCCAAAAGGCAAAATTAGGGAAATAAAACTACATGGACTTTTACCCATAGTATCAAAAATAGAAAAGAAAGTGACTAGATGCTAAATTTATGATCAAAACCCCACAAAAGAAACAATAGAAAAAGTTAGTGTCTCATGTCAATCAGGTCCAGGAAGAGAGTGAATGAGATAATGGCGTCACCTCCACCGACCGGAAGTCGTGTGTCAGGAGAGGCCAATCAGAGACAAGAACGCAAGAAATAGAACATCACTTTTCAGACACACTGCACTACACCACAAAATACCACTTTATTATAGGGAGGGAAAGCCCTCTGCTTAGCAAAACAATTTCTAATTCTACACTCTTACAAAAAATTCTCCAAGGTGCAACTATGCACATTTAACACAAATGTAACTTCTTTGAGCTGTTAACATCCCAACCACAGCACCTTACTTCACACCATCTCCCACCAAACCATCATACAACAATACAAATGTCAGGTGTAAGCCCTCATACAAAGCCCCAACATTAACAATGTGACTTATAGCCTGATTTTGGTTGGGAGAACAGTAGAGAAAATTCAAACATATTTCTTTGAATCCAATATTAATAAAATTTTACTATATTGTGTTGTTCTATAGATATTGATAATATCTATCAAAAGTGACATCTGTAGATAACATGACTTGATGTACGAACATATTAAAATTGTTTTAGTAACTCTAGTAACTTACTTCTACTGCTCTTCTTACCAAAATCGGGTCATACATATTCCCAGTAATACCCCAGTAATACTCAACCACTTCCAGGGAAAAAATTGCACAACTGGCAGCACCACAATAATATATAAGGGTTGCCACTATTTTCTTACTACAAATAGTCCTTGTGTCCCTCAGTTTTCCATGTGTGTAGCAGCTCTGTATTTCCACTACTAGAACCTCACCCCATAGGCTTTTTCAAGCTTCTAATTCTTTCATAAATGTAAAAATTCCTGGCCTTTCATAATGCACAGTAAGTCTGAAAACACATAGTTCTTTTTTCTGATTCTCTGGATAAATTCTATCTGGCTTCAAATAAAGACGAGAGAAAACCTGATAAAAACTACCAAGGGCCTGCTGGGCAATCCCCACTTCCAATCCAAGAGACGCCTACTCCATAGTCTATTTTAAGGACTTTAGGGTACTTTCAGGGAAAAAAAGGGACCAAAATAGGGACCTAATAAAAGCCACAGAAAAAAAAGTCACCCAAATGATTTTTTTTGTACCCTCTCCACCCTCCTCCTTTCTAAGTCTTCAAGGTCAAATAAAAATAGTTTAACTCTTTTCAATGCATATTAACTCTGTAAGTTTAATTTTTAGCTTCTACTTTAACTTCAACCCAAATTTGAAGTTAATCGATTATATAAGAATATTTTTATTTGACCCTGGATAGGGCAAACTTCAAGGCTTCTATGAAATATGAATTATTTAGACAGAACAATCTTAGCCCTTTAATAATCCAACAGTCTCGGGAGGGAAAAAACAAAAGTGGCCAAGAGGGAGATCTTTAGGAAAGAAGAACGGTACAACTACCACCAGAAATGGAAGATATGCCAACCAAAAAGGAAAGAGTCCAGGGCAAAAAAAAAAATATATATATATAATAAAGGGAAAAAGGCCATGAAGAGGCAATTTAACGTCATATATGGGATGAATGATTGAAACTTATCAGTTTTTAAGACATCGGGCTTGAATTTCTGCAACTTGCCTAAAAAAAATTAAACAATTTTACATAGACTATTTTTTAAATATTCATTCATATTCCCATTTTTAGGGGCTTTAGAGACCTAGGGTTTTAAAAAAAGGGACTTTTTTTCAGTTTAGGGACTTTAGGACCAAGTATGAGCCATCACTCTTCAGCAACTACCTAGAACCTAGATAGTGTGCTGGTTCTCTTTTTGTTAGCTCAATACCCTTAATTAAGACTGTTGACTGGTAATACTGGTGAACTTGAAGCCAATTTGCGAAGCAGGTTGCATCTTTCCAACTTGAGCAAACCACTTTTGCACTTGGGCACCAATATACAAAATATAAATAAAGGGAATAAGATGAGTATAAACATTCACGCTATTATTTGCACCTGGACAACATTGATTTACATTTAAAAATAAACTTGATTTCTTCCTAGATATTATTTCTTTCTAGTTAGACATATGCTTCCAAAGACCTTTTTTTTAAAATCTACATCTGACAAGAAAATTCCTACTGGCCATTTTTCTGAATAAACCAAATAGTCCAAGTTGTAGAAGATTAAACAAAAAAAGTTACAAAAGCTACTTCCAGGTATAAAAAATAATTTTGTGACAAGGTAAAATTATTTTTAGAATTATTTAAGAATGTGTGGTTATAGTTTCAACATTGTATTTTTAAAACTCGCCAAATAAAATGTACATAGGCTACATTAAAATGTGAAATCCTATCTTAACTTGCTGCTATGGCCCAGGTAGTTAATATCCTTAAGCCACCACATGGAGGCTTAATATGTTGACATAAAAAGCCATGAAGCCATTGCACAACCAGCTATATAGTGTATAATAAATTCACATACAGATTGTTGCACATGATCTCAATAATTTTAGATCCTTCACTAGGATTGACTAGTAAATGGAAGTAAGCCTAATCAATAGAGACAATGTTTTTTCGTTTTAGTGATAATAATTAAAAGGCATCGAAATAGGGTTTTTTTCCTTCTAAAGGTTAATGTTTCAAATGGTTTGATTGGATTTTCAAGGAGCCTTATATTCACGATATAAAGCAATAAATGCTTTATGACTTATGAGCGAAGTAACAGTAATTTCTAATTTAATATATATATATATATATCTGTAAATTGATACAATTTGTTAGATTTAACATTTTTCAATACTGATCATCCTAGGAAATACATTTGAAATGCTTCGGATTGATATTTCTTGGTATTTTTCCAATGTGAGACCACGAGCCAATCACATGATAAAGTGCCAAAAATAGACCCCCCTTTGCACACACCCCTCTGGCTTCTCCCCCTACCTCCACCAATGAGCCCTTGCAAGTGATCTTGTGAGTGTGCCTACAGCCTAGCGAGGACAATCACTGCTTTCTTCCAGTGGCTATTTGATAGTATACACTATATGGTCACATGCTCGCATCATTGCGTGCATGCTAACATCGTTATTTTAAAACTGCCTGCCAATTTGCTACATAATGCTATTTTTTTAAATATAAATGCTACAAAATGCAATTTTTCAAAACCAAAATGATATTTTTACAAATTATTGATGCTAAAAAAGTGTCTCTACTAATCGGTTATAAGCTTGTATTTCAGGTCTTTGCAATAGGGATCATAGATTGTTTTTTAAAATCTATTAACCATTTTTAATTCAAACAAAGGTAGGTTTTATGATAGTAGATATATTAAGTTTAAGTTAAAAATGAGTCAAAATTAAAAACTAGAATTGTGATTGAGATGGTCAAATTATACATACATTTCTTTCAAAAGCTGCCCATAGTCCCTCTTCATTGGCTTCCATTTGACTTGCTGAAAATAAAATAAACTATTATTTAATATCATTGCATTTGTGGGGAAGGGCTTGGTGTGGTTTGTGTGTAATATTAGGCATTTAATACACTTAGCATCACCCCTCTTAAACAAATTGCTGCTGATATAGATGGTGAAATATTTAGTTAATACCAAACAATATTGGTAGTGTTACTTGACTGGTTAGCATTCCTGAATTTGAACAAAAAAGTCATCATTCAATCCCAGCCAGATGCAATTTAAGAAAGTTTTTCCTTCACAATTTGATTGCACAACAGGTGACCACTGAAGCATATTTAAAATTCATCTTTCCCAGCCTTTTATCCATGATAACCTAGTTCATGTTATTATTATTATTATTAGCACCGCGTCTTACTACCCGTTCGGGTTATATGCTTAAATACTAATTATGCTAATGGTTTTAGGAATTAGGAAGGTTGAATTTATAGGAAGTGAAATCGCATTTGTGTTTAGGGAGAGTTTAAAACCATTTAGGAAAAACCACCCCCAGTTCACCCGACCAAAATTTGAACCTCGATCTCCTCATCCTCTGCATTCTAGCTCAACACGACTAGCACGTTAGCTAACTACGCCACCGAGGCAGATGTGAATAAGATAAATGTTAAATTATTTTAGATGTTATTTAAATATTAAATTGCTACTAATTACAATAGAGGTTTTAGGGATGAAGAAGGTTATATTTATAGGAAGTGTACTCACATTTATGTGGAGGGTGAGTGGAAAACCACCCCCAGAACACCTGACCAAGATTCAAACCTCGATTTCATCATCGCCAGTCTTGTAAACTGCGAGAGTAGTGCATTATACCATATGGTCATTTAAGTGGGTCAGTTTGGAATTATTTTATCTCTATCTCGCTGCCAATGTTGTTGGGGTTGATACTACCTGGACTGTCCCTAGGGATTGTATGATGGGAGTGTGTTAGGCCTACTTTCCATTTTCCTACTCCCATTAGGATGTGGAATCAGCACCTGCCAATACTTAACAAAATGTTCTTTTTGCTGACTACTTTTGTTTTCCCATTCCCTATTTCTATCTCTTCTATCAAATGCTACCCTTAAAATTTCCATCTCTTAAATATTTTCCATATTTGACATATTTTCCTATGGCGGCAAATTTTGAATGACAAAGAAAATACATAATTTTTTCTACCAGTTAAAATATGTGTATGACTTTTGTATTGTATTGTATTGAATTTCCTTATTTTCATGACTCAATTGTTTAATGCCTGCCAACATTTCCTGACTTAACTCTGTTAAACTTATCAGTTTTTTGACTTAAGCTGTGAAAAAGATATTTCATGTTTGTACAAAATTTACTATTGGTATATTATTTAGAATAATATGCTTCTCTCCTATCTTTTGTCTGGCCCGTGGTGTAGTGGTCAGTGCACCTGGCTACAAGCTTAGGGGTACCAGGTTCGATTCCCGGCTGGTACCTTGGGTATTTTTCTCTTAAGGGGAATTCTCCCAATGGTCACTAGGGTTTGGTTAGTTAGACTAAATTAAGTTTAAGTGTTTCCACTGATTCCACACCCTCATACTCACTATCTCCCTCATCTCATCTTATCAGGACATGGAAAGAGCTTCCACAGAAAGGATATACTATTAGTACATTCGGACGTCCCCTGGACAACGGTATAATAGTAGGGGTTAATTTATCTAGACCTGGTTATGTGATATACTCCAGCAGCATGATGTGTGTGTGTGTGTGTGTGTCATTTAATAATTTCTGGTGCTATATCATTTTCGTTGGGCAAAGCATCACTTTCCACTTGAATTTGATTTTCTTCTATATTATCATTATTACTATTTTTATTATCTTATATTATTTTACTTGGCATAATGCTAGTTTCGGGATCACATAACCTTCCTAATTCCTAAAATCACTCTCGTAATTAGTATATATGCACCTGAAGAGTTAATAAGACAAAGTGGTTAAAAAATCTCCAGATTTAGTCAAATTTACCGTTTTAAGCCACTAGAACATATTAAATAAACTCTGACTGCCCTAGAAACTGGTAATAAAAACTCATATATCCTTCTGTGATTGTATATTTACTTTACTAAGTACGTGGTAAAACTCGCCATTGTCTTGAATTAGCTTCCTAGAAAACAATGTTGCAATTAAATAAATAAACCATGTGCATAAATGAAGGGTTGTCTGGAAACACCAACAACTTACCTAAAATGCCAGATGATTAATTTGAAACAAACTAAAGAGATCTCTCTAAGTCTTGTAAATATTTGCGCCAATTTGTACAAAGTAGAGCCTACCAAATTAAAGAAAAGTGTATGTGTCACCAAATTTGGCAAATTTGAAAATTAAATCATCTAAATATAACATCAATTATCTGTGACGCGAATAAATTTGATTTACTATTATTTTATAATTCAATTTAAAAAGTAATAAATGCAATTAAAAACAGCTAATGCTAAAATTACATCTGAATACGTAAGAAAATAGTCTTTGTCAAGTTGTTGCTCGGATAAGTGGCGGGGAAGAAACTATAATAATCAGGGCCCGGAAGTTGATGCCCTTATAAACCATAAAAATGCACTTAAAAATTGAGTATTAATGCACTCAAAAATAAGAAAAATGCCCTTAAAAAGAAAAAAGATGCAATTAAAAACTAGATTTTTTTATTCTAAAAATACTAAAAAAAGCTCTTAAAAATTAATAATATATTAAAAA
>CABFOW010007787.1:0-14649 GCA_902141385.1 Timema californicum | reverse complement strand
CCCCCCCCCCCCCCCCCTTTCATGCTTACATAAGATTTGTCAACTTTTTTTTTGTTCACAGGAAACAGGAATAACCATTCTTTTTTTCATGCATTTTTGCCTATAGCCTGAATAGGTAGTAAGACGTGATGATAAAAAAAAATATAAACTCATGCAATTTATAATTTGCTGGTAATTATTAACATAGACGTGTAAATTAATTTTGTGAAATAATTTACAATTAACAATAATATGCAATGAATTTAAATTTAATGAACAGGTACAGTTAAAATAAGTTATGACATTATAGAAGTTAAAAAATGCAATTCACTTTTAATTGAATTTATAAAAAAACGCCCTAAACCCAATTTAATCTAATGACAAAGGTCCTTGAATCCACATCTCAACACTTTCAATCATTATGTTTATATTCGAAGGGTCTAAGTCACTTAAGCTTTGGCCTAGTTCAATGGACCTGTCACTTCTTCCTCGCATAGCCACTCATCATCTTCATTGCTGCCCAAAGCTGTCCAAAGTCCAAGCGGCTTGCGATGCGCCCTCCCTTAATTTTGTCAGTCTTTCTCTGTCTTATGTAAGCACTGTTCTGACCCCCAAAACCCCTCGTCAGTAAAAATAAGCCAAGCTCAAACCCTCTACCCCCATAAGGTGCTAACGTAATACTTGAAAACCCCCTTATGGACGAGTGCCCCTGTATATATATACACACATATATATAATTTTAGGCAGTTACAATAGCTACATTATACTAATGAAACATAAACACCTAGACAAAAGATGATTTGATTTTTTTTATTGATGGAATTTGTCAATATTATAAAGTTTACTTCTGAAAAAAAAAAGAATGGTGCAGCCTTATAGTCTCTATCTCTCTTTATATATATATAAAAAAGGTGTCTCTTATTTCTTGACCTTTCTATTTTTAAATGCATGCCCTTAAGAATGGTTCCTAGGGACATACAATTTTCTTGAGGTAAATTTCTCTGTGATTGAAGCATATTAACTCGTGCCGACTTGACCTTGACTGTCTCCATGAACATTTCTCTCCACTCACTTGTAGCGCTGATTCTAGCTGGCACAGCTCATCAGTTTGTTGTTTCTTGTGGTGTTGGATGGACGTATTTCATTCTATTAAGTTCTTGGTATGTCGCACAACTTGCGTAGTTGTGATAAAGAGCTGTTTTTATTGGGGAAGAAAACTACCAAATATCTGTCTCTAAATTACCATCAAGTTACCAAGTGTTGGCTGTGTTGTTTTTTTAACATATGAGAAGTTAAACTAACGGTTAGTGAAAGTGCAAACCTAGTTGACAGAGAATGTTAAATATTTTGGGAAAAAAAGCCAGAATACTGACAAAATCCCTTCCAAACTGTACAAACAATCTAATGGACTTAAATTCTTAATAGAATAAGTTTTAAAAAAATGCAAAAAAACAAAAAAAAACATTTTTAAGCATTATGAAGAAGAATGTGTAAGCAATCTGGACAACCTCTTTGATATTGCCCAGGCAAATGCTCTTCAAATGACTAAAATAGAAGAAGATAAGATCTTTTTACTGCAAGTGAATTGTTTACCTCTCCTTAATTTGTAGAGAAGGAAACAGTTACTAGTACATAGTTGATTTATACATGATGAAGGATATGAATGGTAAATATCACCAAAATAGTATAAGAAACAGAAATAAATTTATTATGAAAAAAAAACATAATATGAAATTTGATTACAAATGGTAAACAAAATCATACACTGGATGCTTGACGATAATCGTGTTCTGTTATAAATGTCAAAAATATTTGATTGGACAACCGGGTATTGATATAAAGTTAAAGGAAACCATCAAGGTTAGATAGAACATGTGGTAGTTTGCTTTGATAACTCCAGAAACATGGATACCAGTTCTAGCTCGGGCGATGAAGTGTTAAACACCTCACGGCTACGGATAAAGGGGGGTTGAGTTCAGAGAATACATTCAAGACAATATAGCTGGGCTAACGCAGGACTAAAATCAGTAAGGTCTAAACATAAGAAATAGTAAAAACAATTGCAAAACTAAAGATCCTATATTTTTGGAGTTACTAAAACAAATACTATTCAAGCTAGCTCGCTTATTTTAAACATCAAGGAGAGTTATATACACCCTCGAGTTGTAATATCCTTTAGGAGGATCTTGTATTTTTTCAAACAATAGTAGACAAACAATTGGGCATCTACACTGAATTATACTATTGCCGGTTCTTTCCTAATAAATACTGCCAGAGCACTCAATAGTACATTTATACAACTACTCACACCTGGAGGTACACATGAATACTATAGACACCATTGTTAAATATTTAGATCAACAAGATGCCAAAAGGGACCGGAAGATAGTACTATCCACGCAGGCCACCATTTAAAACTAGCAGTGTTCCCTCAAGTTGCGCACAGCAAATAGTTACACAAAAGCTGTCAACAAGACTGCATACACTCAGTGACCTAACTAGGTCCTGGACAAACGTGTCAGATTACCTGCTTGTAGCCATACGGAAATTAGAAACGTGAACATGCCGTTTAGGGCGTCATGAAATATTTGCAGGTTTTAAGGACTCTGAAAAGAAAAATGAATTTATGAGTTAAGGTTAACTTGAACACTTGGACCTACACCTATATAGAGCATACAGCCTTCGTACTTAAAATACGTCTGATGGACATGGGACATAATGTTAGTCTCTCATACTAAAGAAAACATGTGTGATGGACATAAAAAACATAGTCACGCTGACTAAGAAAACATTCAAATACAACAAACTATGTCTGAAGGACATACAAAGTAAGGTTAGTCACTCTTGACTAAAGACAACATGTCTGATGGGCGTAGAAATAATATTAGTCATTTTGACTAGAAAAAACATTTTAGTAAAACCAGTTATGTCTGATGAACATACTAAGTAAAGTTAGTCACTCTGACTAAAGACAACGTGCCTGAGGGACATAGCAAACTACGTCAAACATTTTGCATGGATACAGAAGAGGCTTCCTCTGTGTGGTGGCGGTGAGTCCGACGCCTGACATATCGTGGCCACCAGTATTTTATGGTGCTGAAGATTTGTGCATAAGTTCTTCCTTCGATGTATTACAATGAAATGCCATAAAGTGAGTCTTGGGTGATTCGTTATATTTAGCTACGAAACTGCGTCGGAACAATTCTACCAGGAAATCTAAGGAGAAGAAGGAAATTGGGGGGGAGGGGGAGCAGGACTGGGGAAGACTTGCAAGGAAAGTCCACTGGCACAGTGGCGCTCTTTGAAGGAGCGTCGAGTTCATAGACACACCGCTCGCCAGGGCATGGTGTTTGTATCCGGCAACATCCATCCAGGGTGAATCAATATCTGCTACATTTTAATGGAATAGATTAGTTTTAATTCTTTTGCTTTGAAGTCTTTATAGAATACTTTAAACCATCCTTAACTAAATTAAGGAAAAGCAGGAGGTCCAAAAAACAACAACATCTAATAGTGTCAAAAAAAGGGACAATAGGAGCGAGTGCTTGGAGTTCTGTGCTTTGAATCTTTTAGGCCAAACATTCGAAAACCAGACCTCGCAACTTCTACAAGTTGCAGAATTAAATGTAAGAACGGTCTATCTTAAGAGTTATTAAAAAAGGATATTTACTGCTGAATTAAGTTTACCATAAAAGAACTAACATATAACTTAACCTCATATACCTAGGGTATGGTGGAATCATATTCTGAATTAAAGCAGAATTTGTGTCAAGTTGGTATTTATTTGACAAACATTCAATATTGTGAGAGAATATATAAAAAATATTATATAAATGATATTCACAAAATATCTGAGATGTTATCAAAATGTTTGAGTACTATTAACAAAATTATAAAGTTTATATAATAGAAAACACCAATCATTTAACTTGAGCGTCATTATTACAGACAAACCATATAGCATGAAATGGCTTCAGCTCGTTAAAGGGTTATCTCAAAATAAGTCATGAGTTCATTAAGTTACTAGAGAAAACTTATCAACTAAATTATCCTTAAATAGTGAATTACCAGAGTGTATTTCCCATTAGCACCCAGAATATAAACCAATAACACGCTTAAACAAACCATATAATATCTACCCTAAATTCTATCCACTTATTTACATTACTTCATACAATTCCACAATATTTGGTAAAAGTAATAAATAGTTATACGTTAATATTGGGACGTCGCTGCTAAACAGATCGTTTATTTACGTTCAATAAGTTTAATGTTCCCGCGACCATGTTTTAAGTTTTACCCAACAAAAAGAAACCAAATATCAGAGTAGTAACAATATTCGAGATTGATAATATATTCAAAAACAAAATATCGATAACACCCAAAGGTTTATAATCGATCATTACCGTGAAACAAAATACAGATCGACTAGCGATATAAACGCCTTGACCCTGCAACTAATTAACATATAAAAAGTAAGAATGAAATTTACAACTATTATATTTATGTTTTATATTTTAAAGTTATTTAGAAAATGCCAAAAAGGAATTTAGAAATCTAATTTAGATAAAACGAAAAGTTAAAGAAGCTGAAAAAGAATTTAGATCTTACATTATTTTAATATAATCGAAGCCGGAGCTTTTCCTTCTCCAAATACGATTTAGTCCAAGAGTGACGATTGGTTGCCCAGCCGCCACTATATATACCATACAACCCAGAAAAAGGAAAGACAGGAAAAACGGGTGGGGGTCACAATCAGGAACAATCGGGAACAAAACAATGTGCATGTCAACATAGCTTCTACAAAGTTCTTTACATGTTCTCGATCATACTAGAATAGAGCAAGTAAGTTATCTTCACAGCACAAGTTATTTGCTACTCAAGGTCTTTGGCACAATCACATCACGATATTGGAGGTTAGTATTATTTTCGTCGCGGTTCCGAGAAGGTGTGTCTAATATTCACTCGCGTTAGGGTTTCGTGTGGCTCCGGCCGTCATACAAATGGGGTAAGCTTAGGATTTTTTATGTTTACTTATGCTGTCCAACGCTACAACTTGATTGTAGATGTCATTTTATTTAGAGGCCATGCTACACGAGAAAGGAATTTGGACGAACTGGCTACCTTGCTGGTATAAATAAATTTAAAAAAATAGAGAAAGAAGAAAGTCAAGAGAAAATAAAATCTGAGATGAAAAGTGATTCAGTTAGCAGAATGGAGCATCAACCTCACATTTTCAAATGCTATGTCATCATCTGAAGAGTCCATTTCCAAGCCAGAGACAAACACTGCAACAAGTGATTGTAAATTTTTGCCCAAACCCTCCGATGATGCTTCAAGGCAGAATATGACAAGAAGTACTACCAATATTTGTTACAAACGGAGACAACAAACAACTAATTGGTGTTCTGAAATTATTACTCAATTCTTCCGGTAAGGAACAGGTACAAGCAGTTTGGAAGGCATTACAAGATTGGGCACCAGAAAATAAAGTGCAAATCATGTGTTGTGGTACAACTGCTTTGAACACGGGATGCATCAAAGGTGCCTGTGTGCTTATTGAGCAAAAATTAGATAGAAAAATATTATTATTACCTTGCTGACATCACATCTACGAATTAGTTTTAATTAGTGTATTTGAAAGTAAAATACCACAGTTAATATTTAGTCTGGATATTCCATTTTTCAATCAACTGAGAGAAGATTGGAAAAATATACATTTTAATTATTTTCAGATTGATTAAGAATTCATAGAAAGCTGATTTAATGACTCTGAAATACAGGTCATATTGGAATTGCTTCAATAGGAACTGCAGAAACTAGTATCAATAAGTGACTATCATGAACATACAGAATCATCTGTATTGTTTCTGGAAGGAGATTTGGAGAAGAAACTGAAAATCCACCCTCCTGGTGTGATACACCAAGCTCGGTGGATGGCAAGAGCTATTTATTCATTAAAAATGTTTTTGCTAAGATGTCAGATTAAATTATGCCATTAAGATCGGCAGGCATTAAAACACATGTTTATTCATTGTTAAAGTGTAACTTAAGCCATGGCTTAAGTGTCAATCAGCGGTAAGGGCCACTAATCAAGATTTATACTTTTTAAAGTCATTAAAAGAATATTGAATGGTAGAACCAACAATTTATCTGATGAAGTGTCAATTTTATCACTATTTTATGACGATATTGATGCGCAGACAAAAAGTAAGTGATGAAAAATTTGAGTAATATGGGGCGAAACACGAATAGGAGATATGTTGTACCTCCTGGTGAAATAAAATAAAAATTGTTTGCTAAGTTATGAAATATATATATATATATTTCATAACATAATAAAGTTTTATGTTTTCTTCAAACTCCTTTTTGAATTTTTTTTCCCAGAAAAAGAAAGAAAAACTTAGTTTTTAAATACTAAACTAACAGTGGACTCTTTAAAAGCAGTAAATGACGGCTGAACGAGCTGTTAAATTAATGCGGGACTTTAACAGACTATTGTCTGTAGACGAGGAGCAGAAATTGTATGTGTTGCGGTGGCCAAGAACATTGACAGCTTCACCCAGACTGCAAGAAAGAAACATTAATGAAAATTACCCATAGTAATTTGTGTTATTATATAATATATTTTAAGCTTGTCTGGCTTTTATCTAATAAACTATCAAGTATTATATAATATGTTACATAATGTTTTTTAAGCTTGTCTGACTTATCTGTAATAAACTATCAAGTATGGTATAATAGGTAACTATTTCTTTATTTCTATCTGTTAATCCATTATTCTCCTTAATTCAAAGTATAAACTTAAAATTTCAATACAAAGTTAACATCCAATTTAGTGGAAATTTGTTATTAGAGAAAGTGTGACCAGATGGAACAGAATTAGGGGGTATGCGTTGAGTTAAACGCCAAAAAATTATTTTTCACCCGAATAAGGAACACCCTAATTAATATATGTATATTAGGGTGTCATAAAACAAGTTCTATTATAATTTTAGAGACATGAATTTACATGGAACTTGCTTGTTGCAATGAAACAATTTATATTTACCATATAAGGGGACCTGGCAGTCTAGGGGTAAGGTGTCAGAACTCTGTGTTAGGGGTTCGGGGTTCAAATCCCGGTCCCGGCACAGATTTATGATATTACCAGCCATATATATAACCACAAGTTAGCCTTCAAAGATAGTCCAGTCATTTCCTCTTGGACTCGGGCCCCACAGGGATCAATCGCTGGGGCAAGAGGTCGTAAGTAGACTCCCTGTCACCACTGGTTTGGACATCGTGTTACTGTAACCTTGTGACGCCCACATTGAGCGCAGGAAGCGTACCCAAAGAACAACCATGAGGTCACAAGAGAAACATAGTTTTTATTTCAGTTGGTTACATTACAATGATAGAGTTGATACAATAGTATAGTTAACATAAAAGGCTTAATAAGCCTACGTCTAATCTGGCAAAATATTCTCTGAGCCATCACAACATACAAAATATTTACCGCCCACCCCACAGAGGGAACGTTAGAGTGAATGTTTGATGTCTAGATTCAAATTTACTGCCCAAGGGTGCGCTTACATCCATAAACACAAGATGGCTGACACATTTAGTTTTGAGTGCACATAGCATTAACTGGCGCTTAAATTAAATATGTAAGATAAAGTGCCCATTAAATTTAGCTTTACATTCCTATAAATATATACAGGGCTTAGCGGCCGAATATTTTATACACAGATCCCAACAATGGCCGTTGAGTGCTAATCCTAAGTAACGAAGCATAACCTAATATTACAAATAAGTTTTATATGTGTACAATAAGTTCCGCAAACTCCCGTTGCGCCCATGATAACCTAATCAAACAATTGCATATAAAATACCCACATAACTAAGTGAACGTATATCGTCTTAAAATACCCAAGATTATATCAAACGATCGCTAAGATACGCTAAGTTAAAGGCTCGGGCGCACCTACAGTTAAAGGCGTACTAAGTCTAACATGATTTCCCCTAGAAAATTAGTATAATAAATCCGTGGTTCACCCACGTCAAACCATATTAGAATCCCCATTCATAAACATGAAAGTACTAAAGGAGCTCCAAACCGTAATTTTGAATAATATCCCTCCCCATATTTAAATCCAAACAGAATTTTGAATAAGATCCCCAAATATTAGTTCCAAACCAGCGCCCTCACCTGGTAAGAGCCAGTGATACAATGAGTGACATTCAAAATAACCCCCGCTGTTTTATAGGACAAACAGGTCATACACGTTCTCAGAAGAGGGGGAAAGGAAGGGGAATACACAGAACAAAAGGAAGGGTGAAGACTAGTGCTCTGGACGTATCGCGGATAGCCCAGCAATTACTCGGCGACTCTAGAACATCCCAGAAGCGGAGTCGGATGTTAGCGAAGTCAGGTTAGGAACTAGTTTATTGTGGGCTGGGCCTGGACTTCCTGCAAGGCGCTGGCTTGGTTCGCGTCTTAGTATTCTTTATCCTAGCCACGGGAGTGGGTGTGTTGGTGCGTGAGTGTATGTCCCATCCGACGGGGAGAGGTCTTGGTCAGCCTTGGTGAGTGTAGAGCCTCCATATTACTGGGTTGTTGGTTTTAGATGTTTGTTAATTGGAACATCGTTACAACCTTGTTACAACATGACATAGAAGAAGTTGTATCACTCACCAAGCCAGCCCCAGTTGACTCGTTCCGACTCGTCTACAATAAACCCGAGATGCGCCTCACCACAAAATCCACGTTAGACTGAACCAGAGTTCGAGGCTCGCTGCTGGCCGTGTTGGAAGAGCTTCCCCCTCCCGTTATTCCGAGTGGACAAGAGACAAGCGAACGTCAATCTGCGCGCGCCACCAGGCGCATTCAAAAAGCTTCTATGGACTGTATTTCTGCTTGCGAACAATGCTCGTAGGCCCTCTATATTGTTCTCGAACACCCCTCCCCCCTCCTTTTACTCCGCGCGCCGAGAATACATGTTTATCACAGGATATATAATGGTTGGAGCCCAGAGAGGAACACACATTACACTCTGGGCTTTCAAGGTAAATAGCCTATCTACTATGTAGGCTCATTGCTGTTTTCTAAATTCATTTTTGCTATAATCTTTCGAAATTCCATTTATATATTTACGACTAATATTTATTGCGACGATCTGTTACGTCTGCCCTTAAGGCGGTGTTTACTTAATGAATACTTGGACTCCATTATTATTTTTGTATATTTAATGTCCGCAAATAGTTTATATTCACCGCCCTGTTTCCTACCAAGGTTGGTTAAATGTGGGGCCGCGAGCCGGTGGAGAGATTAATTGTAGTATGTACACTTTGTTGGATGTTAATGTTAGGCTAGTTTATTGTTGTTTCTTTGCTGGAGTCTATTATATGCTTGTTAAATGTGGGGCCGCGGGCCACCCAGTGCTTATAACCACTGCCGGTGTCTTGTTTGTTATTAAATCATTTAGGTATTCCTACTTAAGCTTGGACTTTATTATGTCAAATATTACATTAATGTCACTATCATCGTTTAGGTTAGGGACTTGAGCTCTTGACTCACCAAATGTTTTGGACTTTGAGCAGGTGTTGGCTCTCTGCCCATGTTGTTAATTGGCATGTATTATTGTGTAACATGAGACCAATTTGTTTGATCTTTATACTATTCACCGTTGACGCCATTTTGGAAACGTCTAAGTATAAGGAGCCGCCTGATGTTATTATTGTTGTATTGCCCTGCAGGCCTTGGCGGTGCCCCTTGTGCCTTATAGCCCATCTGGCTTATGGTTAACGCTATTACTCTTAAGCGCCTCTCCCTCATTGAGTTGTACCATGTTTTTCTAGAAATAAATTTATAACTCTCTTGTGCATACCTCTGTCTGTTATTTGTGTGGGATAATGTTGGGGGTAGGTCACATTACTTGAAACTGAGAATTCCATAGTTGTACACTGGCCATATACGTGAACATCGATCGGCAGAACTTTGAATGCCCGGTCAACTGTAAACTAAAATTTAATCAATTATGTACTTACTGTTATCTCGCCTTATATGTTGAAATTTATTCTAAATGTTGTTTCAATGGAATATGAAGAGTCAAGGCCCTCTGTTGTTTTAGGCTGTTTCAGAAGGACCTTCACTGTCTTATACTGCTGCAAAAAACATTATAGAAGATGGGGAGGACCTAATAAGGGATCAGTCGGAAACAGGAGAGGGACCCAAAGTGTGTTGCGGTGGAGGTGGAAGGGGGTAGTTTCCTAAATTTTGTGTGTATGTTCATGTGCACATTCATTTTTGGGTATGTTATAGTTAAACCCCAAAATTAGTTAAAACATGATTTCACTAGATAAAACAAGCTCCAGCAAAGCCATTTTTCAATGCCAGTTTTAACTAGCTAATTATATAATTAATGTGTTATAGTTTTTACTATGCAAAACTAGTTCTTATTGCAATCCATCAATTAAAAAGGGTTTTTTAAAGTTCTGGATTGTCATGGAAAGCTATGATATATTCCCTAAATTGGGTACGTTATTCTATTTGTCTCATTTTATTGTCTGTGGTTGACCAGTATGTATGACTTTGAAGTCTTTGTTTTTGGCAGTTTTTATTAAACTCATGGTTTATTTTTGGTTGTTTCAATGGATTGTGTTCTGAAAAGCAATGTAAAGAGGATCGGAAGAAAAATTGGGTAGTGTATTTATTTATCGAAGAAATTACATGATTCAGAGAAAAATAGGGTAATTGCAATGTAAATACAAGATATGCTTATGATAGTATTTTTGCGAATGTTGTAGAAGTAAAATCTGCTGTTAATAAGATACCTTTGCAATATCATCAATTGAAAATATTTGATACTATCTAAATTAATCAAGTTAAAATTTGGTTCAAGCATTTGATACTGTCAAGTACTGTTTACCTGTCAAATAAATGTATAATATTAATTGAAGTGGCTCATATAGCTGTAGGATACACAGGTCGAGAAAGGCTGAAAACAAAAACTTAAAGAAATTACATCAATCTAACCACAAAAATTATAAATATTTTCTTATCAATGTGTGAAATCTTCCTATTGAAGAAAAATAAGAAAATAAAAGCCATGGTTAACAAAACCATTCTTCATTAGGAAGTGAACAGCTTCTGTAAAATTGACCTCATTAACTTGCAATCTCAAGCTGATAATGGATTAAAATTCATTATGGCCTATTAGGACCAGTTTACCAAATTTGTCTTATAGTAATCGCTAAGCGGGCCGAATAGATTGCTTATCAGTTAACTTAAATCTTCCTGACATTCGGTGCCCAGTATATTTTTCATTCCAAAAATAGCTAGGCAACACAACATTTTCTTTGGCATCCTCTCTTTTTCCATTCTCATCACATGCCCATACCATCTCAGTCTTGCTTCCTTTACTCTCTCATGTTCTCCTTGTAGCCCTACTTAGTCCCAGATAACTTGATTCTTAATCTTGTTTCTCCTCGTGACAGCTAACATGTTCCTCATAAACTTCATTCCCATTGCCTCTACTCTCCTAGTTTCTCTTAGGCTCAATTTCCATGTTTCTACTGGTGACACTGTGTACAAAGTATTCCCTTTACAACAATTCTTTACACTTCAAGGGCACTTTCTTCTCCATAACAAGTCTCTTACGCACATATAGAACAACTCTCCCTGCTGTCCTCTTCTCATTAAATCCTCTCTACGTCCACCTTTCTCCTCAATCACCCTTCTAAGATATTTTATATTCTGTACCTTTCTCAGCTATACTCCTCCAAACTTATAGCTTTATTGGGCCTTAACCTCTTCCTTGTTATTACCATTACGTCACACTTTGCTATGCTAAATTCCATTCCGCACTCTTTCACTTCCTCATTCCATTCCTATAGTAGTTCTACAGTACCCAAAGTGTTCAGCAAGATTCTGGGGACACGGATGTATGAGGTACAATCGGAGGTTGGACGAATACTGTGCCATCACATTGACCAACTTCGAGAACAGACATTGGCCCGGCGATATTGTCCACCACAGAATAAATCGCCACCAAGGCAACAGGTAGTAGGGAAGTTGGCCTCTTCTGGTACTCGAGGGGCAACAAGGCTTGGTGTCATGCACAAGACCACAAGATACCCCCAGCAACCAGCGATAATACCTGTAGTGGAAGGATTGAGGAAAGTTGCACCGGCAGCCACAGGAGTGGAAACTGTGGGGAATGAAAACTAGCGTCAACACCAGGAGCCAAAGGGACACCCAGAGATACCAGCAGGATCCCCAGAGTTGCCAGTAGACAATCACGGCTAGCATCACGGCTGAGGGAAGATTTTGTGCTAGGCTAGAGGGTGGGGGTAGGGGTTAGTAGTAGGACCAAAGCAGTGTTTGTAAATGGTGGAAACTGGTAGCAACTAAAAGTATATATATATTTTTTCTATTAACTATGACCATATAGCTTAAGAATTAACATTTTGTGTTCTGTCCAATAGGGGAGGACTGTCATATATGATTAAGGTATAAAGTCTAGGTTAGGTTGGCAACAAGTGAATGGATACAATTTATATTGTTTAGTCAGTGCCAACCAGCACACTCGTTCCCAGCACGTTCTAACATGGTAGCTATAAGGGTGTAACCATGAAGTTAACAATTCTATCGGATAACATCCTTCGTGACACGTAGTTCATTCTTAACAATTACATAACAGTTGTTATTCGAATGAATTTTATAATTTCGACCATAACTAGCTTATAGAAGCATTCAAATTTCAAAAATCTTCATGGTGGGGACCACTCCAAATAACTTCTATTGGATCAAAAAATATAATAATTTTTTAAGTGCGTATCAATCTAAATCCCTTGTAAGGGCATCAAAATTTCAAAAAAATCTGGTGGAGAGCCTACAAACCACCACTTGGCTTGTGGCTCGTATATAAAACTTTTTTGTTAACTGTCCCCTTTCACAAATATGGTTCTATCACCTGTAAAGTGAAAATAAATTACAACTTTTCATTGTTGACCAAAAAATAGTAGTTTATTATTATCCTCTCTTACTACATGTATGTACTACAGGTAATTTATGACAAACAAAGGCATAAAATATTACTACCAATGAAAAATGAACCTCCTTCAAATAACTTTTATGAGTCATCCAGGGTTTAAAATTTTACACGGGAAGGGCCCCCGGACCCCCAGTTGAGCCCCCCACTTTCAATTGCCACCATCATTTCTGCGCCCATTCCGTTGAATTGGTAGAGGAACACCCCCAAAGCACAACCACTAGCATCAGTGGTGAGTTAATAGGTATTATTATGCCTTGACTGTTTAATTACATTTTTATGAATGAATAAAGCTTTCACTCTTTGGGACACAGCCATTTCTTCCTGAAACCCGTCTCTAATAATTCTAATGGTGCACCTTCCTACATTCTCAACCTGTGGGTGGGCTACTAGTGGTTGCGGGTTATAGTTCATTTAGTTCGGCCCCCTTCAGGCGCCGTTTGTATTAGTTAATTTTTAACTGTTTGCACTAGATAGTGTGTCCAGACATGAGTAGAATGTTGAATATTTTATTGAATGACCAGGCAGTACTAATGAGTAATGAGGAATAGACCGGCCATAGTATCTTAACAGCCTAGATTCCTGGTAGCTCGCCATTAACTATTTGTAAACCTATAGTTCCTCTTCCAGGAACTTAACCTTTGTATCTCATAACTCAATATGGAGTTAACTCATGCTAGCTAGCTCATTTAACTACCAACGTAGTAACTCTTTAAACTAGGACTTTCTATAATTAGGTATTATTTATTATTATTCTTTTAGATGTTAGTAAGTTTAAAGTCTAGTAGCCATAAGGCAGGAGTGGAGTTATGTATCGAATTATTTCCTTACATTAATAATGGCTTGCCATTTAAATTGTCGTACTGTTAAGGCAGACGCTCTTATGTAGCGGAATTTTTATTAGTTCTCTACTTTACCAAGCTACACCCATTCATAATATAGAGACTACCATACTTGTGTTGACTGCAGGTACAACCTAGGTGTTTTAATCCAAATGTTCCCTATTGGGAAAACTATGTCAAAAGTACCTAACTGATTTAATTTCTATTAATAAACAAAGGATTGTCTTGTGTAAGATCTCGTAAAACCATATGTAATTCTATCAACTTGTTTGAATTTAAATAAACTGATTTGTTAAACTTGTATATCTCTCTCTTATGTTTGTTCCTTCCCTTCCTTGTTATACATAATATTTTGTTAATGTATTCGTCACTTCTTCTATTGAATAGGAGCAGCGGTGATACAGTTGTATCCACGTTGCCCACGCCTATGAGTAATTGGTTTGGAAAGTCCTATACATCTAATATGATCAAATCTTTTAAAGTAAATGAAAATATAATATTTTTTGAAATCAAAACACAGTTAAGAGGCAGTTATGTTGAGAGAGAAAAAATATTGGATAAAAAAAACACAATTCCTCTTAAACCGATTATTTTTTCGAGTATTTATTAATCTTGAAAATGAAATTTGATTCATCCCGTGATGGGCAGAATCGAATGAATAGAATCGATTCATTCGATTGTTCTGAATAATCGATTCATTAGATTGTCCTGAATAATTCTGTGGCTCTTTGGCAAAAGCTGATATGTCAAAAATTTGAGGTTTTGAGTTATCATTACTGGTATATTATGTAAAA
>CABFOW010007786.1:0-11218 GCA_902141385.1 Timema californicum | reverse complement strand
GCTCTGTTCTTTCCTTCTCTGTGGCCTAGGGACTGTGGCTCTGTTCTTTCCTTCTCTGTGGCCTAGGGACTGTGGCTCTGTTCTTTCCTTCTCTGTGGCCTAGGGACTGTGGCTCTGTTCTTTCCTTCTCTGTGGCCTAGGGACTGTGGCTCTGTTCTTTCCTTCTCTGTGGCCTAGGGACTGTGGCTCTGTTCTTTCCTTCTCTGTGGCCTAGGGACTGTGGCTCTGTTCTTTCCTTCTCTGTGGCCTAGGGACTGTGGCTCTGTTCTTTCCTTCTCTGTGGCCTAGGGACTGTGGCTCTGTTCTTTCCTTCTCTGTGGCCTAGGGACTGTGGCTCTGTTCTTTCCTTCTCTGTGGCCTAGGGACTGTGGCTCTGTTCTTTCCTTCTCTGTGGCCTAGGGACTGTGGCTCTGTTCTTTCCTTCTCTGTGGCCTAGGGACTGTGGCTCTGTTCTTTCCTTCTCTGTGGCCTAGGGACTGTGGCTCTGTTCTTTCCTTCTCTGTGGCCTAGGGACTGTGGCTCTGTTCTTTCCTTCTCTGTGGCCTAGGGACTGTGGCTCTGTTCTTTCCTTCTCTGTGGCCTAGGGACTGTGGCTCTGTTCTTTCCTTCTCTGTGGCCTAGGGACTGTGGCTCTGTTCTTTCCTTCTCTGTGGCCTA
This sequence comes from Timema californicum, assembly GCA_902141385.1. Classification (NCBI taxonomy): domain Eukaryota; kingdom Metazoa; phylum Arthropoda; class Insecta; order Phasmatodea; family Timematidae; genus Timema; species Timema californicum. The sequence goes on along the minus strand of CABFOW010007786.1, from coordinate 10,561 downwards.
GGGACTGTGGCTCTGTTCTTTCCTTCTCTGTGGCCTAGGGACTGTGGCTCTGTTCTTTCCTTCTCTGTGGCCTAGGGACTGTGGCTCTGTTCTTTCCTTCTCTGTGGCCTAGGGACTGTGGCTCTGTTCTTTCCTTCTCTGTGGCCTAGGGACTGTGGCTCTGTTCTTTCCTTCTCTGTGGCCTAGGGACTGTGGCTCTGTTCTTTCCTTCTCTGTGGCCTAGGTTCATGTTACCGCTGTTGCGGGTTGCACGGATATTAGATTTGATCATTTAAATAAATGTTAATATAAGAAAATTCTTAACCGTATCGACCTCACAATAACTTTGAAAGCTGGGGTCCAAATTCTGGTTGCGTGTCACTTGGGTTAATGCCGAGTCGTTTCCTTAAATTTCATGTTTTGTATTAATTGTCTTTAAAATGATAGCGGAAAGCTCAAATTATGATGCATGTATCTAATACAGCGTACATAATATTATTGTACGTTTAAATTAAGTTAGTTAATTAATTCCTCTAATAGAGTTAGTAAAATTGTTATCATAGTTTGTGGAGATATATTAAAAATCAATTGTGAACCTATTCACATGAAACACAAATAAAATCACTATTTCCATACAAACATGACTTACTATAGTGTTCAAGCAAAGCAACCAATTAAGTTATTATTACTAGCACCGCGTCTTACTACCCGCTCGGGTTATACGCACTTATGCTAATGTGTAATGGTAGGGTGATTGTGAGATGAAATGGAGGATCTACAGTTTAACGTGGAATCCGAACCACGGTGGAGGCCTGGCATTCCCCACATTCACAAGATGTCTTGCCAGAGGTGAAGGAAGGGTTTGGTAATCAGATAAATCTGTGCCGGGACCGAGGATTGAACCCCGGCCACCAGCACAGAAGTCTGACACCTTACCCCTAGACCACCAGGTCACCGTTATGAATTAAGCCTTTTTGTAAAATGTCATCATAATCTGTTACGATCAAAGTGTTGTAACTGTGTTGAAAAGTTCACCTAAATAGAGGAAACAAATTATGTGCACGTTGTATAAAACTCTTATCCAAGGAACACCTTGTCATGATGGTGCTGGTGGTCTTGTCTGATTCAGCCTTGTCCAGAGACTGGTGAGTTTCGAGACCAGCAATGCTCGGCCTACAGCGAGATCCCTTACGACGGCACCGAGTTGCAGTGGTCCCCTCACTACGAGGACAGCGAGCCGTGTGCCCTCACTTGCAGAGGAAGAATACCGGGCAGTGAAGAGTCCGAGGAAGTGGTTGTCCAGCTGGCGGAAAAGGTGCAGGACGGGACCAGATGCCGTCCTGGGAGCTTGGACATGTGCATCAATGGAAAGTGCCAGGTGAGACAGATTGAGGTAGGTCCAGGCGGTATACAGTGGACGAGATCATATTTGCAGGGTCACGAGCAAAGGGTTATGATAGGCAACACGTTCTCAACATGGCGCCCAGTTGAGGCTGGCTTTCCACAAGGCTCAGTTTTAGGGCCATTGCTTTTTTCTCTATATGTGAACGATATCACTTCTTCAATGTCATACTGTAAATATCACACGTATGCAGACGACCTTCAAATATATATTTCCACCGACCGTTCTTCAATAATACAGCCATACAACGAATTAATATTGACTAGCTAAAATAAATGCTTGGTCTGATAAAAAAAGGTCTTAAATTGAACCCTGATAAAATTCAAGCCATTCTTATAGGAACAAGCAGACTACTACTGAATGTGGACCGTTCCCTACTGACTGACATACGATTAGGAGTAGCCACAGTACAACTGACAACAATTGCTAAAAACCTTGGTGTGATTATTGATGAAAACCTTAATTGGACAGATCAAGTAACTTCGATTTGCAAGAAAGTGTATGCCTGCTTACATTCACTGAGAAGAATAAAGAATATTCTCCCAGAAAATGTACGACTTATCCTTGTCCAGAGCTTAATAACGCTACACTTCGACTACTGTGACGTATACAATGACTTAAGAGACGATCTAGCAGAACGACTACAAAACACACGTGTTCGATACATATTTAACTTAAAACGGCATGACCATATGTATAAGTATTTTAACAAACTCGTTTGGCTAAGAATATTTCAAAGGCGAAGGCTACATTTATTAGTATTGCTTCCCAAAATATTATCAACGTCTCAGCCTCAATACCTCTCCTCACGGTTCCTATTTCTGAAAGATAAACACAGCCGAGCTACTAGATCAGAATCTACTCTACATATGTCTATTCCGATACATATATCTCAAACATATGCTCGTTCATTCACTGTCCTGGCATGACAGGCTTGGAACAAACTAGATAACTCTACTCGTCATCTATCATCTAGACTCCCCTTCAAGCGTGCGGTTAAGCAATTTATCTTGTCTAACAAGCTAAACTGAGTTCTTGAAACTACTTGGGCTTCATATGAGCGTGTGTGAATGAGCTTGTGAATGTTTTCCTACTTATTTGAATATTTATTTATTAAATTGTATTTTAATAAATGTAATAGTGTATGTTGTATTCAACACTGGTTAAGTGTAAGAGAAGGCTAACGCCTTAACTTCGCCAGATAAACAAAGGCTATTATTATTTCAAAAGATAGACATTGGCCATCCTTATTTGAGAAAGAATACCAGGGGCTGGACATATAATAAGATGATAGTTCAGCCGGTTGACAAGAGTTAGGAGAGGACCAGATGCCGCCTTGCACCTTGGCATGTGAATCAACGGAAACTGTTAGGGGAGACATTTTTTTTTCTCTCCGTGATCGATCATTACGAATACCAAGGAGCTATTAGGTAGAAGCTAGCAGACAAGAGGAATCACGAGTATTTAGAGTCATCAAGAAAGTCGGAGCATGTGCATCAAAACCAATGTCGCTTGAAATGACCTTTTGGTGAAGTTGGATGATGCCTTTATCCATCTGGAATGAATACCGGCTATTCAGGAGTCAAATAATACTGGGGTTCAGTCTTTAGAGAATATGAAATATGTTACTGGGTGATATATATATATATGCATATAATATATATTCTTTAAAATCAAAGTGTCAGGTTAGAAAATTGGTGATGTTAAATACTGAAGTTCTTTACATTTTAAAGTGTCGAGGTAAAGGATATTACATTAGCTCATCGCAGAAAATTTTCCCTTTATTCATTCCATACAGTTCTAGTTGGGTTAATAATCGTAATTTATTTCCGGAACTGACTTTTAATTGATAAATCTATGCCGTGCATCCCACTAAATAGGCTGACACTCCATTAAAACTACTGTTTGTGATAAGGCTTGAATTTCTTGCAAAAAAGAATCGGATGCGATTGAAGGTGAGAGTTTTGATGCCTGTAACTTATTTTGATACTAGGCACAGTGCAACTGACAAAAATAAATAGTTAGAGATTTCTGTTACATTACAAGATGACCTAAGTTGAATTCCAGGGAATGTATAAAATAAACAACCCCCCACCCTTTTTTTTAACAGAATCTAGTGCTACTGCCCCACATAATATAAATCTCGATCCTAAGTTCGGTATTTGGAACTAATTGTACGCTCACTAATTAAGTTACCTTTTAAATAATTGTGGTTTGATACAACGCTTGGATTAGAACTTTTTTTTTAATACTCAGAATAAATAGGATGTACTGCTTACTGTTTCAGAGAGTAGGGTGTGACCTACGAATAGGATCTTTGAAGAAGGTGGACGAGTGCGGGGTGTGTGGAGGAGATGGTTCATCTTGCGCCCAGCCTCTGTACCACTGGGAGGAGGCACCCAGCTCTCTTTGTTCCGTTACCTGTGGAGGGGGTAAGGGTTTTTTTTACTTATAACCCGCCTCGGTGGCGTAGTTGGCTAACGCGCTTGTCGTGTTGAGCTCGACTGCTGAGGACGAGGAGATCGAGGTTCGAAGCTCGGTTGGGTGAACTGGGGGTGGTTTTTCCTAAATGGTTTTCCACTCTCCCTTCACGCAAATGCGGGTTCATTTCCTCTAATTCAACCTTCCCAATTCCTAATCCATTAGAGTAACTAGTACTTAAAGCGTATAACCCGAATGGGTAGTAAGACGCGGTGCTAAATACTATTATTATTATTTTACTTATAAGTTAATTTAACTCTATGGCTAATATAGACTCAATTTAACTAGTAGGGATAAGTAGACTAGTTAATAGGATGTGCACAAGATTCAAACCTTGACATCCTCGTTGAAGGAAATCCAGTAGGTCTGTATTGAGAATATAACACCTTAAACAATGTGACCAGTATTGCGATGCAATACCCATGGGGTTATAGGTATAAACATAGTCTATACGCAATATTATCTCTGAGTGACAACAAGTCTAATGGAGAAAAGCGTTATCTTCACGCTCTCTCTCTCTCTCTCTCTCTCTCAGTTAACTGTTGCCAAATCTCCTCACTTTCAGTTGTGTCTGAAGATGGTGTGCTAGGGTGAGAAGTAGCTACTGGCAATATAGACAAATCAGCGTTGTGAAACTTTTATCTTATTTAGAGGAAGATTTACAACACGTAAACAATAAAATGACTCTGATTACCAAACCCTTCCTCACCTCTGACAAGACATCTTGTGAATGTGGGGAATGCCAGGCCTCCACCGTGGTTCGGATTTTAGGTCCTCCATTTCATCTCACAATCACCCTACCATTACACATTAGCGTAGGTGCGTATAACCCGAATGGGTAGTAAGACGCAGTGCTAATAATAATAATAATAAAATGACAACGCTGTTTCCCAATAGTAGGCATGCAGTTCCCGCAGAGATGATATCCAGTGTAATCTATATATCAGGTTACGTGACGGTCAAGGTTAAAATCTTAGTATTAAGGTTTCTTATAATTCTTTTCAAATCCTCCTACCACACAAATTCGGATGCACTTACTTTCCAATTTTGCCTTCCTCTTCCCTACCTTATAAGTGTATGCACGCTAATTTCCTGGACGGGTGGTAAAACGTGGTACATGTGATAGAAACCAAATAGTCGCCGATGTAGGGTTAGTCTGTCACGGATACAGCAGCCCCGACCGTGTTCCAGGCTACAAGATGTCCCGGCCTGTCTGTCGCAGCAGGGTGTCAGGCCTGGAGGTGGAGGAACAGCTGTGTGACGCCTCTCAGAGGCCTGAGCCCAAACTGGTCGAGTGCAACACTCACCGCTGCCCCGCCAAGTGAGTTGCCCAATCCTGACAAGTGAGTTGCCCGATCCTGACCAAGTGAGTTGCTCAATCCTGCCGAGTGAGTGGCCCAATCCTGCCGAGTGAGTTGCCCAATCCTGCCAACTGAGTTGCCCAATCTTGCCAAGTGAGTTGCCCAATCCTGCCGAGTGAGTGGCCCAATCCTGCCAAGTGAGTTTCCCAATCCTGCCAAGTGAGTTGCCCAATCCTCCCAAGCGAGTGGCCCAATCCTGCCGAGCGAGTGGCCCAATCCTGCCGAGTGAGTTGCCCAATCCTGCCAACTGAGTTGCCCAATCCTGCCAAATGAGTTGCTCAATCCTGCCGAGTGAGTGGCCCAATCCTGCCAACTGAGTTGCCCAATCCTGCCGAGTGAGTTGCTCAATCCTGCCGAGTGAGTGGCCCAATCCTGCCAAGTGAGTTGCCCAATCCTGCTAGGTGAGTTGCCCAATCCTGCTAGGTGAGTTGCCCAATCCTGCCAAGTGAGTTGCCCAATCCTGCCAGGTGAGTTGCCCAATTCTGCCAGGTGAGTTGCCCAATCCTGCTAGGTGAGTTGCCCAATTCTGCCAGGTGAGTTGCCCAATCCTGCCAGGTGAGTTGCCCAATTGATGGACGGTCAACGGAAAAGGAACCGCCTGATTGCCGCGGACACCTTCTGATACAACAGTAACAAAGAAACCCGCCTCGGTGGCGTAGTTGGCTAACGCGCTAGTCGTGTTGAAGCTCAACCACTGAGGACGGGGAGATCGAGGTTCGAATCTCAGTCGGGTGAACTGGGGGTGGTTTTTCCTAAATTGTTTTCCACTCTCCCTCCATGCAAGTGTGGGTTCACTTCCTATAATTCACCCTTCCCAATTCCTATTCCATTATAGTAATTAGTACTTAAAGCGTATAACCCGAACGGGTAGTAAGACGCGGTGCTAAATATTATTATTATTATTATTATTATTAGTAACCAAGAAGTTCGTACCGGGGGTAGGTTCAAGAGAAGTAGAGACTCAGAACCCTCTCTACCCTCTAAAGTAATATTAATATGCTATAAAAGGAGTTTTTTTTAAATTCTTACCCAATGCCTAGGTTAATAGCTTATTGAAGTCTTTAAATAAATCCGTAAAACCTACAGACCTCATTTATATTTTTTTTAACTTTAAATAGCCTAAAATATATTTAATATTAATTTTTAAAAAAATTAACCCCTCTGGGAAGTCTTCACCACGACCCACAAAGAGTATGACCTCCTCCTCAATCTCGTTATCCCCTTTAAAAATATGGGCATTGTCCGGCCAACAAATAAACTGTTGAATTGAGTTTCATAAAATTAACCGTCTTGATTCGTGTTTCCGGCAAGCCTATAGCTAAAGTGTGTATGGATACATATTATAGATCGATTATAAAAGTCCAACATTAAATAACATTAAGGGAGAATTTCTTTATCACATAATCTACAATTTCTAATAATCTGTGGAGTATTATGGAACATCATTATTATTGTTTACAACATTAGTGATCTTGGTTTAAAGTGCATTATAACCTTAGTTTATAAGCATCCATTACATCTTATTGGAAATATGTTAGGTTAGTCTAAGCTAATGATCATTTTGCCTTACTTAATCCCCGATTACACCTATTATTTTTTCAAGTGTTTATCCAAGTAAAAATTTTGTTTGTTTTCTACAAGGCAACCCGCCTCGGTGGCGTAGTTGGCTAACGTGTTTGTCGTATTGAGCTCGACTGTTGAGGACGGGGAGATCGAGGTTCGAATCTCGGTCAGGTGAACTGGGTGGTGGTTTTTCCTAAATTGTTTTCCTCTCTCCCTCCACGCAAATGCGGGTTCACTTCCTCTAATTCAACCTTCCCAATTCCTGATCCATTAGAGTAATTAGCACTTAGAGCGTATAACCCGAACGGGTAGTAAGACGCGGTGCTAAATAATATTAATAATAATAATACAAGGCAATTAATATGATAAATGGGTGCATATTGGGATTCGAACAGTGAATCTTTTACTTACCACTTTACCGCTCTACCAACCGGTTGTCCAAGTTTGAGACACATCTCTCTAAATAACTCGCCCAGGACTCCACAGCCACGGGTTCAAACCGTGGATACTATAGCTCATTGGAAAAAAAAATCCACGGTGTCTCTTTGAGGAGGTTATGCTATGGACGACCCATTAAAGTGATCACGTGATTTAAGGTATTGATTTCTCAATAGACTGGATTATTGACCAGTGATGGGCAGGTCAAGGGTCTAGTCTACTATAACGTGATGCCAGGCCTCCGCCGTGGTTCGGATTCCACGTTAAACTGTAGGTCCTCCATTTCATCTCNGGAATGCCAGGCCTCCACCGTGGTTCGGATTCCACGTTAAACTGTAGGTCCTCCATTTCATCTCACAATCACCCTACCATTACACATTAGCGTAAGTGTGTATAACCCGAACGGGTACTAACACGTGGTGCTAATAATAATAATAATAATAATAACAATAATAATAATAAAACGTGATTTTATTCATACAATTAATTCATCATTGGGACTGTTAATCCATCCCCCCTTTATTATAATAATGCTGATGCATTTCCCATAAATCTACCTTACTCAACCCAACTCTTCGTTTTAAGCAATTAAATAATTCTCGAGTTAAAACAAAGCCCTTTAAAGAAGACCAAAAAAAAAACTCCTTCAAAGTCTTGAGATTGAATCCCGGCTTGGTAAAAGTCGACTATATTGTTTCAGATGGACTGTAACACTGGGCGAACGTTTTGTTCTGAATGTTCTCAGGTGGGCTGTGGAGGATTGGAGCCCCTGCTCTGTCACTTGCGGGGGCGGGACCCGGTTCAGACCTGTCCACTGCGCTCAGGAAGGAAATGGTACCAAGGTCAAGGTAACACTACCTCTCTTACAATCCATCTTACAAACAAAGGGCCATTTAGAAAATACAAACGTAATTTTGTTTAAGTCAAATTTGATTATATTTTACTATATTGTCACAGGTATTGATTCTACCAATCAAAAGTTCAGCTACAGATCACATGACTAGAGCCTTAGCAACTGAGGTTTGGTTCAAAACACATTATTTCATTCTGTTGTTCTCTTATTCTCTCTCCAAACTGATTCGAGTGCATATACTCTAATATGACCTTTTTTCTATACTCATTAAATTGATCCGTTAATAACTCCAGGGTGACCTGGTGGTCTAGGGGTAAGGTGCCAGACTTCTGTGCTGGGGGTCCGGGGTTCAATCCTCGGTCCCGGCACAGATTTATCTGATTACCAACCCCTTCCTTCCCCTCTGACAAGACATCTTGTGAATGTGGGGAATCCCAGGCCTCCACCGTGGTTCGGATTCCACGTTAAACTGTAGGTCCTCCATTTCATCTCACAATCACCCTACCATTACACATTAGCGTAAGTGCGTATAACCCGAACGGGTAGTAAGACGCGGTGCTAATAATAATAATAATAATAATAATAACTCCAGTATTTAAGTAATTTACTTAAAAAATACATTAATAAAGTGTTTAGTTATACTTTAACCTAAAAATATTTAATTAACACAGAGTGTACTTTTTTATAATAAACTTAACGCAATCTAAGTTTAAATTGAGTAAGATAATACATTAAACATTAAAGTCTAGCCCCGGTGTGAAATATTAATCTTGTTACTATTTGCATTTTGAAATATTCTTATATACATTAGTCATGCGATAATTAAAATCTCTTCATGAAGATGGCGGATGTAGTTAATTGATTTGTTTCAACGCAGCGCTGTGGTTTTAATAGAGTGAAGGGAAGTAGATACGCTACAGGGTGTTCTAAAAAAAAGGTATATTTTATTTTTTTCCTATTGGTATGTTTTAGTGTTATGGTGATGTCAACCAGCCACTTCATGGTAATTAGCCATGTCAAACAAGCTAATATTATAAAAGTAATTAAGATGGCAAGTATTAAATATATTCAACTTAATTCATTCGGAGAGAAGATTGAAATCCACATTGCGGGTGTACTGATCAAAGACTAATCCTGGTCTTCAAGAGTATAACTAAGTGTGTTAGCTCACCTATTAGGTATCACCCACACCGACGGGCACACAGGCTAAGACATCGGTCTCATCCTATCTGGTTTGCCCATAACGGGGGGGTCAAAGCGAGAATCCGGTTGGATATACTCAAGATATTATTATTATTATTAGCACCGCGTCTTACTACCCGTTCGGGTTATACGCACTTACGCTAATGTGTAACGGTAGGGTGATTGTGAGATGAAATGAAGGACCTACAGTTTAACGTAGAATCCGAACCACGGCGGAGGCCTGGCATTCCCCACATTCACAAGATGTCTTGTCAGAGGTGAAGGAAGGGGTTTGGTAATCAGGTAAATCCGTGCCGTGACCGAGGATTGAACCCCGGACCCCCAGCAGAGAAGTCTTGACACCTTACCCCTAGACCGCCAGGTCACCTACTCAAGATAATTTCCCACTGTCCCTACATGAGGACTTTTAACAGTTATACGCCAAACTATATTATTATATTATATTAGTAAAATCATGCGGATATCCTCAAAGTATTGTTAGACGTGTTTAACTTTAAAATAAAAAAAGTTATTTAAACTACATATTCTGAACCAACTTACAGAATAACTTCGGTCCCTAACCTACGGCACTAACAAACAGTAATCACAAACACAACTGAAGTAATTTTAATAACTTGATAACGAGGGAGTGGGGGGTACTTAAATTGTATTTTATTTTAGTTCTCATTTGGAATCAAATAAAGTTATTTTAAACTAATGCACTGCTGTTATATGATTGTATTTGTTTGAAATTTACACAAAAATGGAGGCCATTAATGTGTTTCTAGTGAAAATCAGTTCTACTCTGGGTAGGACTGAATCAGATATGTTCTATAGCTATCTGCAATCGCTCTGCTTTCCAATTAATATGTGCCCAGGCTTTACAGTGGATTGTTTAGTATTTGTTATAATATATTATATTAAGTTATCCAATAAGTTTGCGTGGTGGGTGTTATTTGGGTGTCTAAAATGTTATCATTTAATACCCCAATTTTTAAATAATAGAAACTAAAAGTGATGATTATGGAGTTTTTAGGCCCCAGCCTGTATATAACTTTGCTCCAACCTGGGATTGAGGGCCTTGAGGGGCCCGCGCGGCAGACTTTGCTTCAAAGGCCTCCTCGCCCCCAGCCGCCCCAGATGAATTCAGCCTTCTCTCTTAATGGAGTTAGACATGCAAAAGGAACACAATCGTCTAGGTCGTGGGAGTAGAGAGATGGTGATATTTCAAGTAAGAAGGCAGGGAGAGGGGGGAGAGGGGGGGAAGGAACTTGTGATAATAATAGAGGGGCTTACTAAATT
>CABFOW010007785.1:0-20000 GCA_902141385.1 Timema californicum | reverse complement strand
AATTTATTTTTAGAGTAATTATCTACAGTTCTATCGTGTTAATGAACGGCATACTCCAACTTATTTAACTCACTTTATTTAATAGATAATAACACTATTTTTATCACCAAAGTCAAAATATTTTGGTTTAAAATTTTGAAAGTTATTATACTTCTTATTGGTGGCTTAGCCCAGTATAATTAAAGTAAAAACTTAACAATATTCTAGATAGTTAATCTACTAATACTGAATATTTATTCTGCCAACAGATACTGCATATTTTCAATATCTGGCGTGATGCAATGTAACTCTAAAAGTCCAGTATTTCAATCTCGTGACCAATTTTTCAAAGAGCTCTAAACATCTTATATATGGTATCCCCTCTAAAAACATTTGTTGGATTCGATGTGATTTGTTTGTTTAAGGATTTGGATGCCGACCATTATGCCATGAACAAGGTTAAAAGGAGATTGTTGGAGTACCTTGCAGTACGACAGTTGAAGAACAGTCTTCGTGGACCAATTTTGTGCTTTGTGGGGCCTCCGGGTGTTGGAAAAACTAGTATCGGGAGGTCTATAGCACACACTCTGGGAAGGGAATTCTGTCGGTGAGTGTTTGTTTTAACAGTGAAACTGGGACTATGGTATCGATACTGTACTCATTAACAGTATCAGAAGAGAAATATTGATACTGTACTCATTAACAGTATCAGAAGAGAAATATTGATACCGTACTAGTATCGATAGCAATAAGTATCAATATTGACATTTTAATCGGAAAATTTTTTTTTTCTTATTTAGTAATAATAATTTCAACTTTTGCATCATAACTATATTTTCACATTTATTTAAACACTGAAAATTATCATGGTTTTTAATAATTTAAACCAAATTTTACAAGATGCTTTTTTGCTATCCAACTTTTAAAGAAACTTCCTTAATTCACTTCTGGGAGGTTCCATTTTTTAACCACATTTGTTGATTATACGCTCTATCAAGATAGATTATTAACTACTGACAAACAATAGAAGAATAGATGTCTTTCCCTGCTTCATCTGCTTAAACAACGTACGTACATAAACATTTCTGCGGTACCCTTTATTAGACTGAGTTCATTGTGTTTAGTTTGTGATGTCGTGTTCATTGATGAAGGTAGGAGAAGTAAATTGGTCACCACTCACCCCATCGCCCGGTCAGGTAAAACAAAATGAAAGATTAGCTCTAATTATGATGATCTAAAAGAGACTGAGTGCTAGAATTGAGAAATAGTGTCATTTATTCCTCCACAGTAAACATTTAATACCAGCATGAGGGAAGATAGCAAGAAAGTTGTTCCTTTCAACACTGATCTGATACTAATATCAGTAACAGTATTGGAAAAAAAAGTATCGGGTATAAAAATACTAGTATCGAAAGGAAAATATCGATATTAGTAAAGTATCGATACTTATTTTCACATCCTTAAATGAAACATTAATATGTCAATGTCTACCATTTAGCGAAACATAATAGTTTTCCAATCTAAACATGCCTCATTTTTAATCTCTGCCAAGACCTTACTTTTTATTGAGCGCTGAATTAAATGTTTGGAGTTTTCCCTAGAGTTAATTTTGCTGAAATGTTTGGGAAAAAAGTTTCAGCCTTCTAGGTCATCTAGGGGCTTTTAGAGGGTGTGGAAAGGCACATTATACAGAGGGTGCTATTCATGACCATGGAACTGAAGTTTTCTAGCTGTTACTAGATGAGATAGGACTAGGAACGAAGATGTAAGATGTAGAGGAAGCTAGGATGAGATGGTACGGACACTTAATGAGGATGGAAGGGGATAGGATGCCAAGAAGATTGATGGATATGAAGTATGTAGGGAAGAGACCTCAAGGAAGAGATAGCAGCAAGTGTGCAAGTGAGAGGAGGAGAGTGGAAGAGTGTGCAGGAGGTAGATGGAGACATTTAACTAAACGGACCTGTTCACAGGCTGGAAACATTTCATGAGGAGGATGATGATGATGATGATGATGATTTACGTCCATTCTCAACTTGGAGTGAGGTAAATAATAAGTTCTACTGCTGATTAAAGAACATGCCTACTGCTCAAAACCAATTGACCTGCAAATTAGAAGCTGGATCACAAAATAGGGTATTACAATGTAGAGAGTTCATACAGAAGGGTTCCTTGAATATTACAATATTAATAAACAAATAACAATATATTTAGAGTTTATACAGTTATCACAAGCACACCACTGAGGAACGAACCCCTTACTCAGCTCCTTCACTCTAAATTGGTTAAATTGGCCAAAACTCTTCTTTGCTTTGATAAGGAGGAGGTTGCTTCTCCAGCTGATAGTTTTGATGAACGTATTGCAATTTCTTACCACTTTCACAAGCTGGGTGTGGTCAGGAGGCCGGTGAGATTGGGAACGTTTTGACAAACACTTTTATTCAAGGACACTCCTTCATCCTAGTGTAGTAAACTTTATAAACACGAAATAGGTTGGCAACACTGCAATGGTTGTTTGTAGTGTGGATGCACTCTGCCCCGTTTATTATTCTTGTCTTGCACGTTGGTTGCTACAATCAATATTTCCATTTGTGCGGGGGTAAATATAATATCAAGTTTTTAGTAACGAGACAAATTCTGATAAAAAATATATAGTGGTTTTTGTTAAGTGAAGCCTGTGGAATGTGTTCGCTTGGACGCCATTAATTAACGTGAAATTCGACTGTGGGTTAATCATACTAGTTATTGTGGTGAGTACTTTTAAGATTAATTAATAACTTTTACCAGTCAATTAGTTCAAACCTCAAGTTATTTTGACTCGTCACTTTATGGAAGTGTGTAATAAAATAACCTTTACACTCAATCAATGAGAGTATGCGACTGCCACCATTTTGTAGGAAAAGTGTTAGAAGCTTGGCACTAAAATTCGCGTTTTAGTTCAAATTCAGGCAGAAAAACCTTTCAACATTGAGCTTAGTCATTGCCATGGCTTATTCATCAGTGAATAATGGGCTACCCGAAACTGATAACCAAAGTAATGGACCACAATTGTATGCCGAGGCGGGATAGCGAGGAAAGGTGATATCGATTCAGGATATGATGCAGGTTTTTTCTAGAAAGCATTTGACAATGAGATGAAATATTTGCAACCTCTGACAAGTAATTCTCAACCAGAAACCAAGTATGATATATAATACCTGATTTAGCAAAGACCATACCGATTTTTGATGGGTTGGCTACAACTGATCAATACTACAGCAGAATCACATCAATGACAGAAGCCAGTGAAACTCGTTCCAAACTTAATACAATTCAAACAGCAACACTGTAGGACATTCACTGAATGGTTTGATAGAATGAAAAGTCACATCTAAAAGAAAAATGAAAGTTTAAATCTCTACTTCCATGAGAAGGTACATTTGTGTAAGGATCTTAATTTGGATATTGTGGACACGGAGAAATAGATTGCTTTAGGACTATGAGCGAGGGAACTGAACACAATGGTGATGACTTAGACGAGCTACTGCCTGACATGAGAGTCTTGGAAGAATTCAACAACCAAAGATCAATGCGGATTAGAGATTTAATTGCGAAACCAATGCAAAATGGGAGGTTAGACTGCCAGGAAAATTCCCCAGACCAAATTAAGTTTGCGACACCTCACAATCCTTCATCATGGCTGCCTTACACATCGACTATTTTCATACAATGTAATGAGATGTTTCAACTGCCAAAAGTATGGTCACACATCACAAGACTGTCCAGAATACCAATGAAGTGCTTAGATTGTGGTCTGGAGGGATATACAAGATGAAACTGCTAAGGAGAAATTCTACACCATCTCACCCGCTGATAATAGTCGTGAAAACAATTTGGGGAAGTATATGAAAGAAGTGGAGAAAAGGCCCCATACAATGTGTGCTCTGCCCATGTTACTAGATTACCAACCCTTCACAAGAGACGACTCGTTAATTGATGCTGATGTTGAAGGGCAAGATGCAGACCTGTTGGTTAGGCTGGTGAATGAGTATAGGGAGTGTTTTGCGTCCAACCTCTCAGACTTGGCAAAAATAGACACCGGGGAGCTACCAGGGAGCAAGCCAGTTTCAAGTAAGTCATACCGAACTAATGCAAGTGAGAGGGAATGTGAGAGAACGGAAAAGATACAAGGTCAGCAGACACAAGTCCTGTTCAGGAGAGGAAACCAGCAGAATGTCAAGGATAAGTTTCCACTACCACATATTGATGACCAGTTCGAAAAATTGTCATCTTACACTATATTTACAATATTTGTGACCGAGTCACAACATGGAAGGAAAACAATTGCATTGACTCACCATCTCTGCCTCCATTTGGCTGTTCTGCAAGGCTCCCCACACAAACACATCATGTTTTCAACTGAGACGAAGTTACGCCATGAAGTTGCCCCACCCCAGAAAAGAAAATAAGAGACGATTGGCATGCGCAAATCCGTGCGCGCCAGTGACAGTGCAGTGAAATCAACAGTCAGTCGGGTGGCGTGAGATTTGAAATCTTGCCCGGAATATGTGTGTGTGTTCGAGAACAGTGCACCCCCCCTTCTCCCTTTCTCCTGCCTTGCTTCCCGCGCTGTGAGACCACGTGACTCTACCTTAGTGTATATAATGGCAGGACTCTAAAGCCATGACACACATTTCTCCGCATTCTCTAGGTGAGACACTTTGTGTCTATTTAGATTTAGTTTACTTGTATCAAAATTCTGTTTGGATAAAGATGAATTCTAAATTACGTTTCGGACGATATCTTTTATGATTTAACTTTATTTATTATATATCGGAACTGTGATTTTTGTAGAAGTCATGGCAGCACAGTTTGGGACCTAAGGATATTACTATTTAGGCTAACATATCTCATCTGCTTCACGGATTGTTTTGGAACCATTAGTACCGCCATGTTTGATGTGCGGGATATTAATTATATTGTACCTTTTGAGTACTTGGGTAAAATCATGTGGAAAGGTCACGCTACGGTCATTATTGGGAGATTGAATTCCCATTGATTTGAACTTGGTTGGTCAAACCTGGGGCCGCGAGCACACGCTCTTAGTGTATTAGTATTGTTAATAGCTAGGTTATTCAATTTTATGGTGCATCTGTATAATGGCTCTTGGTTCCATTTATGAGCCTTAGAATGGCTGTGATGGTAACCCATTTTGGGAACTCACTCCTGTTCATAAGTTGTTGGGAAGTCGCCGATGGCGATTAGTCTGTCTTGTGTTTATTGTTAGTATGTGGGTTATTGTTGCTACATTAAATTATTATCATTATGCATTACGGATTTCTATGAAGGTCAATTTGAATGTTTGTCAATACTCTGGGTCCCTTCGGCGGCCATCTTATTACTCGGGATCGTGCCCCAAATCTTTGTTTCTTTATTATTTTTAATGACCTTATTTTGCCTGCGCCTAACTCTGGGCTTGTCCCACTCTTTTCTCATCGAGTTTTGTTATTGTTTTTATTGGAAATAAATAAACTCTCTTGTGACCAATCTGACTTTTATTTGTGATATAAATAAAGGGGGGGGGGGAGTTACATATTAGACCTTGCCCGTGACTATTTACCAGTTCCTCCTACAAAATAAGCAAAAGGAAAAACAGCTTTTATCACACCAGATGAAACTGGGCAATTCGAATGTCTAACCAATGGTCCAGCGGAGCTCTAAGGAGCAATGAACAAAGCATTGGGTGATCTGCGTAACACCATTGCTATGTGCTACCTTGATGCCATACTCGTACCTGCGCAGGATTGAACAGAAATACTCAACACCTACCAAGTAAGTGAACTGAAGGAGGACAGCAGTAAAGACTCGATGTTACTACTGGCCATGTATCACAGTCGAAGATATGGAAATGTCAGAAGATGGGTCCGACTAGGAAGATAATTTGTATGAGAAGCTTATTGAAGAACCAAAACACACCACTCGAATGAAGAGGACCACATAAACCAGGGTGAAGACACCAGTGAGTTGCGTTAAACGAGGAAAAGAAGAAATCATCCTACATGGAAGTGACTTCTGCCAGCTTATTTGTGTGATTTTATATTGAAATAGGCCTGAATACGTTCCACAGTATTGTAAAATAATATGTGTAATTCATTCTAATTATGTGTTTCTAGCCATTGCTTTTCATTTCAACTACCACACCATTGAGTACAATGAGACCTGCAGGAAGGGCCGAGTGTCATAAACTTTATACTTACGAAATAGGTTGGCAACACTGCACTGGTTGTTTGGAGTGTGGATGCCCTGTGCGTTGGTTGTTAAGAACATGGCTTGACTTTAGAAACGATCAATATTGTGCAGGAGTAAATATAATATCACGTTTTTACTTTTAAGTAACGAGACAAATTCTGAGCAAAGTGAAGGGGATTATAATAGCAATATCAAGTAAAGTGAATAAATGAATATCACCAATTTTGAAAACCTCTTACCAGTTAATCCAGGGATTCAGCTTGATAAATTGAAAGAGTAACTTTCCCAAAGTGGTGAATTTCAAGTTGTTAGACTTAAAAACACTGTTATTTCCTTGCTGTTTTGATATCTATCATCGAACAATAAAAATATCAAATTTAAACTGGGAGAATAAGCAATTAAAAACTTTGTGAATTATGGCTGAGACTTTTCTTTTGTTGACTGAAAAAATGTGGAGAAGTCAAACCAAGCAAACTTTGATTATATATAAAAAAAAGTATTCTGAAGGGGATATAACATAAGGCCAGATAACTTTCATTAATCAGGGACTATCTACTTAGAGAAACCCACGATCTTTAAAGTTTCGCAGATAATTGCAAATCCACTATGATGTGTTACCCATTTTCAACCCATTTTCAATCACAGCATCAGTGAGACCAGCCCAAATTACATATTTTATATCAATTTACAATAATTACTATCCTAATTATGAGTTGAGCATCGTTGAGCTACAACGTATTTTCTTAATACTTTGTGTTTCTTCTGCAGAACAACAACCTTAAATTTTGAACATAATATTAATAGAGGAATCCAGAAATGCTCTGATTGGGCCGGCTGAGCTACAGGAGGACCACTCGTATTCTTGAACTGGTCTACGTGACCGAATGAACGTAGCTAGAGTCTGCAGCCACTCACCATGTGTATGGTGTTCGAGTCTTGGGAACAAGTGAAATGGATCTACAACACACCAAGAGACTGGCGGACGTGACTAAAGAGATATAGCATATCCACCAGCTGCTTAGCGTGTGACATTATACTACTACTAATCAATTTCCTAATAAGGAAATCTCCCACCTACTAACCCATCAACTAGACCTATATATAGCAATCGTTCAGCTAGCATCGAAGATTATTAAATATGACACTTCCACAAGAAGTCGTATTCGAGACTAAAACATTATCTAGCCAGGATGGCTATACATATATACATTTTATTGATTATATAAACCTTATATTACAACTGTGGGTTTGATTTTCTTGAACACTTAGGTTTATTATGTAGTTGAAATCAATCAGTGTAAGCATCTGTAATTTTTTGCCAAAGGTTTTATTTTTGAAAGTAAATTCTGTTATGGAACACTTATTGTTTCCTATTGCCGCTTGGGCACTAGTATCTTTGTAATTTCTTGAAATATTCGGGCAGACACATTTAAAAAAAAAAATTCTGGCTTGAAAGTTTTTGTTTAAATATTAATTTTTATTGCTCTTGTGGTTATCAGTATTTGTTTAAATTCTTTAATTCGATAATGTTTCTTTTATATGTTATTTTTGTAGATGTATCTTCTTCAGAGTTGATATTAAAATAACTTATTTTAGTTGGTTAATAAGGTTTTGACTCTAAAATTCATCGATTCTTTTAGTGAGAAATTACAAGTATTCTAACGTAACAATGCTTTGTTTTCTATTTTAATATCAAATATTAAAATGTGGGAATTTTATTGATTTCTTTAAAAGTGACGAGGGTAATAGTTCCGCTAAGATTTAAGTTTGGTCGGGAAGTCAAACCTTTGTGCTAATAATAAATATCTGATTCGATATTTAAATTTAAATTTTTATCTTACATTTGTTTGGTCTGAATTCACTGTGGGGAAAAATGCTTTGTAAATCGCTTTGTAAATCATTTAAGAAAGGTTCTTTAATATTATTTTTTATAATATTCAGCATTTTGTATATTTTTAGTCTCTTCCAGACTTGTTAAAATAAAATAATAATATTCTCTCAAACGTACTGCGTAAGTGCTCACTCATCCATGAGTTGTTTGTTTTCCAACACACCAGTTTGACTTTTAAGGCCATGTAAGTTGTGGTTTAACCTCTGTTTATTACATTGAATAAATTATTCAAATATTTCTTAAATTTGCAAATGTTTTTACTTTTTGTTGTAATAATTTCCTTAGTCTACCTCCACCCTCTTTTAAGCTAGTAGTGACCTTTAGGTGTATGGTGAGAACGGTACACATCGAAAGAAAAATATTCACTCAAAGAGAAAATTGTAATGTGTTCGGACCAACAAATACAGATTGAGTTATTATTTTTTAGCCAAAGGTTTATATTTTATTTAGGGGTTTACATCCATACAGCAAATAACAGTTTCCATGGTGATTAAATAAAGAATGAAAAACTGAAAATCGGGATTTTGTGGAAAACTAGTGTTTTTCCCAACATCCTGGACTCCTAACCATTAGAATGAGTGGTCGCTTATCAAAATATTTTCAGTCATTTCCTCGTAATTTCTATTACCAGAAACAGAATTATCAAATTATAAATCAGATAAGCCATTAAATTAAGTATAGGGCACCTAAAAGTTATTTTAATAGATTAAAACATATGTACCTTATAATACCTTATAATATTCTTATATTTGAAGGCGACATTGATAATGATCACTTATTGTTTCAACTTGCAGTATCTCTCTGGGAGGTGTTTCCAATCAATCAGATATCCGAGGTCATCGAAGAACTTACATTGGTTCAATGCCAGGTCGTATTCTTCAGGGAATTAGAACTGTTGGAGTTAACAATCCTGTCATTCTTCTGGACGAGATTGACAAACTGGTAATAATAATAATTTATCTAGCTATTGTCATCAGTCTCAATTTCATGTCACATATGAATGCTGGTTTTACCAACTCACATTATTTCTAAACATATGCTGAACAAATAATGTTTTAGGTAATATAATTGAGAATTTCGACAAATATTTAAATAATATTAGTCTGTTTGTATTAGTAATTGAATGAAATGTAACCAACCACTGTTTCTACAAGCACTTCCACCTCAATGTACTGGGGCTTAAACACAACATATTTCTCATTTATACTCAAATGACTGTTGTTAATTTATTATGACTATGACAGCACGCATGGAACACTAACATAACTCATCATACCAAAAGGCAGCGCTGCTGGGTTGGCTTCAGACGAGGCTCGTCATCTGCAGGCCATACGGCTAGTTTACAAGAGAGCTGTCAACAAAGGACAGCGATGATGAATTCTTGGATGACGATACTTTGCCTGCACACGCTCCCCAACACTTTTTAATGCTTGGACTCTTAAATGTTTACTGTGGTAATTTGGGGCACCCACGACATACAGAGAGGGGTCATCTTTATATACATCGACTGGGCTGATTGCACATGGACATAACCACCTTTTTCACTGGTTGTACAGTAGTGATCCTCATGCCTGGTCACGTGACTGAAGGATACTCACCTCAGCAAACCTGGAACCTATAAAGGGGAACCAGTAGTGTGCCCTGCTCAGCACCGAGCAAGTAATCTGACAACAAATCCTGTAACGTGTGTGACAGGCTTAACACCACCTTTGCCAGGACAAGCCTTGTTTCCTACCCTTTAGACCTTGATCTTGAGAAGGTCACAATACACAATGGATACAGGTGGAGGTTGCAGAATGTTGCTCAGTATGAAGTAAAGTCGTATTTTGAAAGGTTTTCATGCACAAGGGATAAAGACATTAAGTTTTTAACACTACCAAATTCATCAGTCGTATTGTCCAAAAGTGAGTGTTGAGAAGTGACACAAATTTGTTCTACCTGATAGTTGAACAGGCTCCTCATGTTATATATAGAGATCATTGGTTACTCCAGTTATATTTAGAGGTCATTAGTTCCTGCAGATATATATATATATAGTGTTCCCGCCAGTTATATTTAGAGATATTGGTGCCTACAATTAAAAAGATCATTGGTTCCTCCACTATATATAGACAGTGGTTCCACCAGCTATATATATATATATACAGTGGTTCCTCCAGTTATATACATATATATATATATATATAAATAATAGTTCCTCCAATTATGTATAAAGCTCATGGTTCCTCCAGTTATATATAAATATCACTGGTCCTGCCTGCGATATATAGAGATAATTGGTTCCTCCAGTTATATGTATATATAATTGTTTCCTCTGGCTATAACCAAACAAATAACATAAAATAGTTTATTTATTTCATGAAACTATTAATTTTGTTACAATATTATATAAAATGAATTTCTGATGTGTTATACCCCAAGCATTATCAACCAGCCTCTTGTTGTATCATGTAATATTGCTACGGCAACCGGACAGCCAAAGAGAAGGGATTTCCTGATCATGTGTTTAAACCCAGTGGTCCTGAGATAAGGTTTCTCGTGCAACTCAGCTAATTAATACAATAATATATATATATATTTTATACAACCTTAGGAGACCAAGAAATAATTATTTTCACAATGTTTTACCATTGACCTTGGAGCCACTGACCTCTACTTGTTGTTTTCAGGGAAATACAACAATGAATCCTTATCAAAAGAATGTTTTTGTAAATTTCCCTTTTGCAAACCTAACTATTTATTTTTACAATAATTTTCTGTTTCCTGTTCTTGACATAACACCTCTATACTTAATAAAAAGATAGATATTCTGCATTTTAAATTTTGTTTATTTGTTGACTTAGTTTGTAAAAATGAGGTATTCTCACACCAGGATTATGTCACTGTAAAATCAAATTCAACTAATCTTAATGCCCAATGATTCAAAGGTGATGAGGGATCTTTTAAACTAAGCATCCACTTGAGTGGTGTGTGATCAGTTATTGCCTGAACTGAACTAAAATATTTGGTTGCCCAGACCAAGGCGAGCGATTCTCTTCGGTCGTGCTATGGTTACGCTCAGCTAGGTTGAATTGTCATGACACGTCTTCCCTCTCCGCTGCGACAGCACTGCACCAATGGCTGTCCCACTTGCGTCTGTCGCTAATACGAAGGGCTGTGGGAAATATGGGTATCTCAATACTGTTCCACTACAGAGCGCATTCCCAAGGTGTCAAAAGCCTGTAGACACTCGTTAGACCAATTAAATTTTGAATCTAATTTTCTCAGCTCAATAAATGGTTTTGCTCTTTTAGCGTATCCTTCTATAGTGTCTATAATAGCCTGATAGCCCTAAAATACTCTTATGTCCTTTACGTAAGTGATGTTGGATAGTCACGTATGGCTTCAACCCTGATGGTGCTAGGTTGTATTCCTTGACATGAAATCAGATGGCCTAGATATTCCACCTGCTTTACTGCAAACTTGCATTTTTCTGGCTGTATTTTGAGATTAGCATTTTTTTATTCTGTCTAAAACTCTATCCAAATGGTCTACATGTCCATCTATAGTTCTACTAAAAATGATGATGCTATCAATGTAAACTAGACCTTCCATGTCCTTCAATCCTGATGGTGCACCATCCATAGAACGTTGATAAGAAGCTGGGGTGTCGGTTAGACCAAACGCTAATAACTAACTGTAAGTGTCTGTTTGGTGTAGAAAATGTCCGCTGGTTCTCTCTCTTGTTGTCAAAAACATAACAACACTAAACAAGCGACGGTTTCCCAGAGACAAGGGGCAAGGGTAGGCAACCCTTCGTGTAACAGACTTTAGTCCTCTAAAATCTCTACATCTCTCTATCCGGTTTATTTTAAAATACACGGAGCTGACCAACCTACGTTCCACTTCTTCTATAATCAGTTAATCACTGATTGTTTAATTGTTTTGTAACAAAACCTTTTACATCTGTCAGCAAATTCCTGAAGGCTTTCAATTATATTTTGAACCACGCTTTGTAATTTTGAGTAATAAAATTGATCTTGATGACTTACTTCAGAATTTAGCTCTACATTTGAATTTAAAAAAATCACTAGCATTTCCTTCTAGTTTTAATGAAATTATCAAAAGTTTATCTTCATCTGTCCAATCTCCTCGTTTGGCAGATTTTTCAATTTGATTGAAAAATTCCACAACAGAAATGCTACTTGATTGATCTTTCCAAGATTTGATTAAATTACTTAAACTTAAAATTTTGACACTTTCATTTTGTTCTTTAGTAGCTGCAAATAAAGTAAGCCTTTAAACTTCTTTGTTTGACGTGTCTATTTGTGTTGACATAACGCCAAAAGTGAGACCATTATACCATTAAAATAAACAAAATAAATTATCTACTCTTAAGTTTGTATTGTAAAAGAATTAACCTGAATTTTTTTGCATGATCTTTGACTGGATAGAAGTTTATTTAAATATTTGCCATGAGAGTAGTGTAAGCTAACCAGGGGGGCATTATCTTTATAGGCTGCAGCTCGGAGCCCTGGTCAATCAAAGAGCACCCCTTGCAGTCAAAATAACAAAATAAAAACAATTTATATTACAAATTTAAGAAAATTTAACTATACAAACATTTTTCATATCTTGAAAAAGTTTAATGGTTTGCAACACTATTAGAGTTGAATAAAATGTCAAATATCAATGTTTTAAATGCCAGTAAATAGTAAATACAGCTCTCTTGGTAGTCGTTTCAATGTTGCAAATAATGTTGCAACGTGGATATGGGTGTGCAAGTGTAGCTCCTCTAGGGCTCTAAGCCATGATAGCTCAGCGTAGCTCTCCCCGGTTCACTGTTGAGGTTATGTATAGTACATAAACAGTCCTTCATTTGGTGAAGTGCACTGTTCAGGTACTTTGTTTCTTCACTGTTAAGTTTACTAAATACTAAATAAATATAAGTTAAATCTTTTGTCAGCATGTAAATTAAATAGTTTTTTCTTACATTTACTCGAAATGAGCCATAGTAAAAATAACTGGACATCGTTTATTTCAATTAAGTGGTAGGCAGTAGTAAGCAGCGTAAGCTGTAAGTTTGCCTACTTCTACTCTACAATGACAATCAACCTAGGCTGTTTCTGAGTAGTCTATACTTGTGTACTTTACTTGCACACCACTGCAGCTGAGATAACCGATAAACCGTTAACAGTAAATGAGTTTGGTCTTTACTGGAATCATTATAAAACTATGTTCCACATGTATATATAGAGTATAAACATCGTTTAAAGTTGACATTTTCCACTTAATAAAACATTTCAGACAACACAGTACACTTAGAGCTACCTGGTGGCAAAGAGCGAGACCTGTGCACTTCAAGAGAATTCAGACACCATCAAAAGAGACTTCCTCCCTTTAAGGGGACTCCAATGCACTTCTCTAACAAATAAAAGGCACAAGTGTACAAGTGCGGGCTATTCATACACAGCCCTCATATAGTGGTGGATTGTTTTCCTTGATTTTCTTTTTTAATTTCATTTCAGATTAAATCAATACCTAAAAAATGTTTTCCTGAATTTTCTTTTTTAAATTTCCTTTCAGATTAAATGAATATCTAAAAAAATGTCTGGAAGAAAATATAGAAGTGAAGCTGAAAAATGAAAAATACTATTAAATATAGAAAAATAAATAAGTAAATGTGCCAAATATTAAATTTTTTTGTATTGGAAAATAAAAACGAGAATTTAAACGATATAGATACAGTAACTAGCAAAAGTGAATAGCTTAACTGAAGGGGAACAGAAAAAACAAATTGTATCTAACAATAACGAAGAATTGCTAGATCTATAATCACAACCGGGAACCTCTAAAACCAATATTGATGTTGACAGGCTTTCAGTACCGTAACCAGACGATAAATATACAAAACCTAGATGAGGACCAGTTCTCTGAAGTCTCTGTTGCTGTTTAGCAAGAAGAGGCTCTAGAAAATGATGAGTTGCCTGCTAAATATACAAAACCTAGATGAGGACCAGTTCTCTGAAGTCTCTGTTGCTGTTTAGCAAGAAGAGGCTCTAGAAAATGATGAGCTGCCTGCTAAATGGCCTACACAGCTAAATGAACATTGTATTAATCATTGACTAACATGAAATGACTTATTTAAAGATACAAAAAATATATAGCCTGTTTCAATAAGGAATTACAAAGAACAAAACGGATCATTTTCAAAAAAATACTTTGCAAAAGAAAATTAAAAAAGATCATTTACTGGAAAGATCTTGGTTGTGCTATTCTACCAGTATGAAAAAATTTCGTCAAATGGAGCAGAAAAATTTAAATGGGATATGCTAAACATTGCATTAGATAAGTTGATAATGTATTTAAACAGAAAAGGCCATGTTTATGGGGAATTTGGAAAAATTTTCAAGTTGTTAATGGATTTGCAAGATATTAATATTGAAAATATTGACTTGGAAAGTGCACATAATGTTGTTGATTATTATTCGGATGACATAGACCGACATTCAGTTAAAATCCTACCTATGACTAAGCCAGACTCATATGACTCGTGCGATAATATATTCAAGATAATTTTTGATAAGAAACTTGTCAATGTTTTTCCGAATTGCTATACAATCTTAAAAAAATTGTTGGTGTAGCCAATCACCAGCTGTGAGGCAGAGCGACCGTTCTGTAGGATGTCCTCTTTAGGAAACAAATATAGGATAGCACTGGCAAATGAAAGATTGAATTATTTATCAATTACTTCCATAAACTGTGATTTAATGTGATGATCAAATAAGAGAATCTGCAGCACTAAAATGCAAGAGTTACTCTTAATCTTTAAATGTCTTTAATGGATTAAAAATACCTACATTAAATATCTCTTAGAATGTTTTATTTGTTTGTGATGTTTGTTATCAATAGAATATCTTTTTCCATTATAACTGTATACAAAAGTTTGTATATTCATTACCCAAGTTCATCAAATGGCTTAGTATTTTTCCTCTTTAAAAAAGGGTATAAAACAGTTTTTCGACAAAATGGCAAATGAGTCGCAACAACTAACAGAAAATTGGGTTATTTTAGTTAATTGGGTAGTCCCCCCAAACAGTGCTAGCCCAAGGCCCCCAACCTTGAGGAACAACACCTTATCGTGAATACTTGCCTGTATATCTGTGAGACAGAACTAACACTGTATGACCCCCAGTCAGTGGGATAGCTCAGTCGCTAAGCCAACAGGTTATATCATATAGTCAAGTGTTAAATATGGTTTCTAGGGCACCGCCAGGGGCAATCTTGGAGATCCAGCCTCGGCAATGTTGGAGGTGCTAGACCCTGAACAGAACTGTAACTTTGTCGACCACTACCTCAATGTTGCATTCGACCTATCACAAGTGATGTTCATAGCTACAGCCAATAGCATAAAAACTATTCCAGCAGCTCTTCGAGACCGTATGGAGGTGATCCATGTGCCCGGATACACACAGGTATGGCATACGTTGCATTACTAGTGTTCTTAACATCTTCATTCACGGATAGAGGTCAAATATGGTGAAATATGGATCATTCAGAGAGTATGAGGTCCATAGTACTACAAACTGTGAAACTATACAGCCGGCTGCTACTAGAGAGGACGCACTTCAACGTGATCAGCAGTTTTTTCCAAGTTTGCATTTGAATCTAATGTGCACCCTAATTTTTGCCGCATGATTTGACCAATAAAGGTGCTTATTACATTCGGGTAAATACGGTACTTAACTTCATCTGCTCATATTCTACTAAACAAATGGATATGTTTTGTGTTTTAATAGAACACTATTGTATTTCAAGGAGGAGAAACTACACATTGCAACTCGTCATCTGTTGCCCAAACAACTGAAGGAACATGGACTCACCTCTGATATCATGTTGATCCCAGACACAACCATGCAGACCATCAGTAAGACTAACTAATATAGTCAATTACCACTAACATTAGTTTATATGATTTAGTTAACTATACTGGTAATGGTGTGTATTAGCTGACTCTACCGGTATAGGTGTGTATTAGCTGACTCTACTGGTAAAGGTGTGTATTAGCTTAAGGTGTGTATTAGCTGACTCTACTGGTAAAGGTGTGTGTTAGCTGACTCTACCGGTATAGGTGTGTATTAGCTGACTCTACCGGTAAAGGTGTGTATTAGCTGACTCTACTGGTAATGTTGTGTATTAGCTGACTCTACTGGTATAGGTGTGTATTAGCTGACTCTACTGGTAAAGGTGTGTATTAGCTGACTCTACTGGTAAAGGTGTGTGTTAGCTGACTCTACTGGTAAAGGTGTGTATTAGCTGACTCTACTGGTAAAGGTGTGTATTAGCTGACTACTTCTAAAGGTGTGTATTAGCTGACTACTGCTAAAGGTGTGTATTAGCTGACTACTGCTAAAGGTGTGTATTAGCTGACTACTGCTAAAGGTGTGTATTAGCTGACTACTGCTAAAGGTGTGTATTAGCTGACTACTGCTAAAGGTGTGTATTAGCTAACTCTTTTACTAAAGGTACTCATTAAATCAATACCAATGCGTAAAAATAAGTTTAAGAAAAATTCCATAAATATTAATTAACTTTATAAACATGGAGCACAGATAGGTAAATTACTTAGAATGTTTTTTTAAAATAATATTTTAGTATGGATGAGCTGGTCAGCCATTTCACTGATACTGATTCATTTGTCTTATTTTATTTCTCAATTACATGTTTTAACAATACTCACAAAATTAATATTTGACTTGTCTCTTTTACACTGTTCAACAAGCTATAAAAGTTCATAAGGATAGCTGGATGCCTGAATCGAACCCAGGTTCTATGGCCTAATTAATTTATTACTAGTGATTTTTCCCCTCCCTAGCCCCAGAGTAGGGGCTGATGGCCACCAGTTTTGTAAAAGGTGGTGGTAGAAGGCAATGGTGGTTTTTCTGTTGAACCTTTGCTATTTAGGTTGCAAGTCTATCTACTGAGCTAAGGGTCCTGGGTTCGATTCCCAGCATGGCCGAAGAGTTTGTCATTGGTGGAATGTGGACACAGTGACGAATCATCGGCCGGGGACTGGATGTTGTGCCTGTCC
Source organism: Timema californicum (assembly GCA_902141385.1). NCBI lineage: Eukaryota > Metazoa > Arthropoda > Insecta > Phasmatodea > Timematidae > Timema > Timema californicum. Next base: position 2,832 of record CABFOW010007785.1, on the reverse strand, counting down.
TAGTGTTAAGTTAGATTATAAGACATACGAAGACAGGCCTAGCCAGTCGCTAGTGGAGAATATATGGACCCAGACCACAGGTTGGAAACAGTAGTGGGTGTTAATTACAAGCAATAAGTCTTCACTTAGCGTAACATACTATTTAAGATGGTGTAAAACTTTATATTTTTGTAATTTACAATTTATGTTAATGAGTAAAACTACCATTGTTCTATCGCGCCCAGTCTACATAAAACTAACAGTGCAATGATGGCACGTTCTGTAACATCTCTGAATCTCTAGCTCAACTGAAACAACCAGTGTATAGTGATCCAGTCTGTGATGAACTAACTCGTATTTAGACCAACTGGAGCCAAGCTATGTTCACTACTGATGGACATTTCACAAGTTTGTTGCTATTTTTTCTTGATTAATAGTGTAAATGATATAATACAGAGTATTTTTAAGCTTAATACGTGATGTAATGAGTGCATTGAGTGTGCATAAGTGTGATAGTGGTGCTACCAAGCGGTGAGCAAGAACACATAAATAAACTTCTGAAACTTACATCCTTCTTTGCCGTAAAGGACCAACCTCTTCAACTTCAAGAACCAGAGTTATGTTGTGGTGTCAACCCTTCCTTCACCTCTGACAAGACATCTTGTGAATGTGGGGAATGCCAGGCCTCCACCGTGGTTCGGATCCCACGTTAAACTGTAGGTCCTCCATTTCATCTCACAATCACCCTATACTCCATTCACTGTAGGAATTACTCTCTGAAAGGTCTTTTTTCCTACCAATATCCTACTATATAATAGATTTTTGGTAAGGAAAAAGGCCTTTCAGAAAACCATTCTTACGCTGAACAGACTTTACCATTGTACATTATCGTAAGTGTATATAACCCAAACGGATAGTAAGACGCGGTGCCAATAGTAGTAACTACAACAAGTAATGACAAGGAGCTCAACTCGAGCGCTGATGCATTGGTAAAACGTTACTGTATGAATATGCAGCCAGTTTTGAAGATGGTGTTTCTTATTACAATACACAGGAGCTTTTGCGACATCTATACAAAAGTGATTTAATTGATGTTTTCCCAAATGCAGCAACTGATATTCACTTCAATTTGACATTACCAATTTCAAACTGTGAAGGCAAAAGGTAATTTCCAAACTGTCTGTTGTTAAAACCGATTTATGATTTACAATGAAACAAGGAAGATTGAACTCGTTGACAGTGGTTTCTTCAGAACAACATTTTGTTTGATGGACTTATTAGTAAGTTTGCCATTAATAAGGTGGGAAAGAAATTTCTTTCAAAGTGTGTTGATTAATTTATTGTTTTATTTATATTTGGTAAACTGTTATTTGTAATTAATTTTATTTATTTTGTCTTCATTTGTTTAAATGAACTTGCCACTTTTGCAACTAAAAGGAAGAAATACCTGATCAATATTTAACAAAACATGTGAAATTATTAAGTAACATAAATACATATTAATATATTAGAACGGTTTGATGCTAAATTTAAAAACTGATGTAAAAAATGGGGCCCTCAGATTCCCCCCCCTCCCCCCCGGCCACACATTTCCTAACACGGCCCTTCCTACATGAGTGATAGCCTCGAATCATTAATGCAATCTTTGCCAACATGGGTAACCCAGAAAAACAGCTCAAGGTTGTTTCCTGGTAACTTCCAACCAATTCTCTCAACAAGACCATAACAAGAATTAACAAGACCGTAACAAGAATTAACAAGACCGTAACAAGAATTAACAAGACCAGCCTCTTATAAGACTGTAAAAAGAAAGAGATGCATACTCCTTCCTAAAAGCTTCACACTGCTTTCACGACACAAACTTGGGGTTCATGGACTTGATGTAACAATTTGTTGCTCACTCTGGAAAACTACACCTCGACACTTCCACGTTCAACTACAACAATTTCAACAATTGACTCTACACATACAAAATAATCACAATAAAACTAAAATAACGTTATCTTTTGGCCACCTATTTAATGTTTTTGTTATTATTGTTACTACTACAGTGGAACCTGGATAATTCAAACTTGAAGGGACCAGGGAAAAATTTTAATTAAATAAGTTTCTTAAAAGGAATTGAAAAGAAACACAGTTAAGTTTGCAACCAAGCTCAAAAACTTCATTTAACATATTTGGACATAATCTGTTCACAACTTCTTTAAAAAGTCAGCGATTTTAATCTGTTTTCCTGATCTAAGTCCCTCAGTCATAGTCTTAAGTGATTTATTGACTAGAAAATTGAATCACTTACATTGTTGCAACTTTAAATAAAACGCTCGAGTTCTTGGATATGGTCCATGGCTTCTGCTGCACTGAACTACTGAAGAATTGTCCTCTTCATCACCAGATACTCTCTCCTCATCCTGGATGTTATTGTTGAGAACTTTGGAGACAGTGTCGGTAACTTCACCACACACTGTCACATCTTTATCCAGCTGACCAAGTCCACATATGAGATAGCAGTATCAGGAGTAACTTCCTCCCAGTTGTCAACAGCTGGCGCAGCTTCAGTCACAGTTTCTCCGCCATCTTCTTTCTTGATAAAGCCAGCTTTATTAAAACAGTTCTTTATGGTATCAACTTTCACTTGGTCCCACGCTTGTGTACACAGTCTTGAGGTTTGAAGAATGTCAAGCGAAATGCTCTGTGCAGACAAATCTCCAGCAAGAATTCTTTCAACCAACAATGGTCTGTAGATATGTGTTAGGTTATTAATTATTCCGTGCTCCTTAGGTTGAATAAACAATGTCATATTTGGCGGGAAATAAATAACCTTTACATTTTCTAAAAGGGGGAAACTGTAATGAG